>JH153092.1:35611-46082 GCA_000226015.1 Mnemiopsis leidyi
CTACCTACCCACCCACCCCCAAAATACGACCACTTTAAACCATCTACTTTACTTTTTTGCCTTACGGCAAAAAAGTATTAGAGATGGAAAAATTGTTTGATGAATTGTACTTCTTTGTTAGATTTATCCTCAGTCAATTTGGCGGCAACCACTTTGATCTTTTGTCGAACTTCCGGAGACATTTATAATACACAAACACTCCAGCGCTCAAAGGTAAATTTGTACAGCAGTGCGCACCCTCCCGTCATTTTATCCTCTGGGAGGAGATTAATCTCTCTATTCGCTTCGAATGAGGGGCAGACAACGTCAGACAAAGGTAAATAAGTGTAACCCCTCGGCTAACGCCTCGAGGTTACACCATAAACACATACTCGTCAGAAAGTATAGTTGCAATGATTGGATAACTGTATCTTATCAGCACATGTAGTACCTCGTTTGTCGGTGAAAATGGTAAAGATATTAGATAAGTCGCGTATAATCTGATGATTGCTATGTTTAGTAGAGTAGTTGGCAAGTTGTCATAACTTTTAATCTGTCCTTTATAGCAGTTGATATTGTTGATACAGGGTGGTTTTAAAATTTGGGTGCATCGCAAATATGCAGTGCAGAGATGACGACCTCGATTTGATCTCAAAAACGGTCATAACTTTGGTTCTGATTGTCATTTTTTGATGAAAATTTCAGGACTTCTTGATGATGAATAAAAGATGACGCCTATAACGTTTCAAAATGATACGAGCTATTTTGACGATTTTGTAATTTTAGCATATTTTAGCATATCAGATCAAGAGCAAAAATGGCTCGTTCTCACCTTTCCGAAACTCGATAGATCTCATCAACTAGACATCATAAACACATCCTGAAAGTTTCATCAAAAAATATTAACCAGAACTGAAGTTATGGGCAGTTTTTATTTTCTGTATATTTAGCAAATTACCGTTCTCAACAATCATAACAAACCAAATTTCTTACTATACCTCTATAGTCTAATACAGATAAGATTATCACGTAATATGTATGCAGTTCTAGGGGAGATATTGGACTGAAAAATGTTTGCTACATTCTACAAACTTGTGTACAGTGTACAGTGTATGACGTTTGGATAAGTTTGCCTACAATACATTGGATGAGATCCAATATATTGCAGTTTCCAGCAGACACCACGATCGACGATCTGCTCATGGGAAAAAGTTACAGAAAAATGTTATTGAAAAATTAATCCACATGACCGCCTATTTTATTCATTTGTTATTTTAATTCGTCTGTTTTGTACGAATCAAATTAACAGGTTGATATGGGTGAAAAGGAAGTCTTATCAGGCCCTCAAATTAAGAGATTTTGCCAAAAATAGTAGGTAGGTCGATGAAAGTACTGCTTTCTACCATAGGTCGAAACAGAGTTTCACAGTCTGATCTGTAAAGTGTACTTATGCCTTAAGGTTCTCTGAAGTACCTATGACTTAATCTTTCTGTCCATTATCTCCCCTAGAACTGCATACATACACGTGATAATCTTATCTGTATTAGACTATAGAGGTATAGTAAGAAATTTGGTTTGTTAGGATTGTTGAGAACGGTAATTTGCTAAATATACAGAAAATAAAAATTGCCCATAACTTCAGTTCTGGTCAATATTTTTTGATGAAACTTTCAGGATGTGTTTATGATGTCTAGTTAATGAGATCTATCGAGTTTCGGAAAGGTGAGAATGAGCCATTTTCGCTCTTGATATGCTAAAATATACTAAAATTACAAAATCGTCAAAATAGCTCGTATCTTTTTGAAACGTTGTAGGCATCATCTTTTATTCATCATCAAGAAGTCCTGAAATTTTCATCAAAAAATGATAATCAGAACCAAAGTTATGACCGTTTTTGTGATTAAATCGAGGATATAATTATGGAAAGGTCGTCACCTCTGCACTGCACATTTGCGATGCACCCAAATTTTAAAACCACCCTGTATAACGTCGCTCTGCATTCTGTTGTGTTCTGGTCGAGTGTCGTAGTCCGGGTAAGTTTAGAGTATAAATGGTGGCCATTCTTGATCGTCGTGTCTTCTGTTCTGTGTCTTCCGTTCTGTAATTCTGATGATGTTGGTGGTCAGAAGAGAAACGCACAGATAATAAAGGCTTGAAATCTTCGTTTAATTACATCATTAGAGCCTCAAATTATTTGTATAATAGTAGAACTGAAAGTAGTAAAATGTAATTCTAAAAGAACTCCTTTAGCACACAAAGAATAAACTTGATGGGCAAGTAATGTTGTTGATGTTGAGATATGTTGCAGAGAAACACAAATTTTTTGCCACAATCAGTTTATAAAATATTTTGTAATTCTGTAGTGGCACATAAAGATCAATTGAAATTAAGAATAATAGTAATATACGTTAGGTTATCAATCATGATGCTAATATCACTTATCAATCATGATGCTAATATCACTTAAGCTACCAGCCACGCAGGCTCGCAGCACTGGGTAGGCTTTCATTGGAGTTGCAGCCTGCATAAATTTATGGAACTTAAGTTAACCAAGGTTTAATTAGTTGAAGGCTTCGGTGCTTCTACATTCCATGTGTATAGGATTGCTGGGTTTGGTTCAGTTAGAGGATTCATTTTGACAAAATTTGCTACTTCTCAATTCCATAAAGTGTTCATTTTAGTGTATCATCTCAGTCCCAGCCCCCTTTGTTCCGTATATTTTGCTTGAGAGTTTATCTTACCAGTTTTTTATATTTTGAATGATTTAATTCAAGGAGAAAGTATTTCAAGGGGAAGGTGAGGACGAGAAAATAGGTCAGTTGACTTAGAAGTCTCAGAAATCTTTAGTATTGCAAGTAACATAATTAACTAACTCTACCATATTTAGGTAGACTCCCATGGTCATGATTGAGAATGAAACTGTGAGTACTTTGGATCTGTTTTCTACACCACTCAATTATGTTTTTACAGTATCGAGAGCTCGGGCTGTACTTTTTATATATACAATCGAATTAGTTTTCCCTTGGCGGCCATGTGAAGTTTTGAATTTATATTTAATTTATTTGTCTTGAAAAACTTATTGTTTACTGATTTTTACTTCGTTTGCATAAGATATTATAGATTGTTATTGCATCAACATTCAACAGATCTGATGCCACTGCTTTATTTCTAGAGACAAAGTTGATGATATTTAATTTCAGGTCCAATCTGGAACACTAATCACACGAGGGAGTTCAGAATATAAAGCAGCCCTTGAAGTTGAATTGTGGAAAGAGATCACTGCACAAGAATTTAGAGTTAATCTACAGAGGAAGGAAGACAAAGTCCTTTCTGACCTAAGTCGTGCCTATAAAGAGGAACAAGCTCGATTTGAATCTGAAGTAAAAATTTGTAAAAGGTCTGCAGATGATTTACTCAAACAATACAAAAGCAAGCTTGGATCACTCGAAAAACGTGAAAAAATACAAGCTCAAAATGAGGTAGCATTTGAAAGAAAACACAATCTATTTTCTCAAGAAAGAACAGCAAAACTAGATGATGTGAAACAAAAATCAAATTATAGGAGTGATTTTCTTAGTATTGAGCTAGAAACTGTTATAAACAAGATTAAAGCTGCTGAATTAATGAATTCAAGACTTGCACAAAGGGTTGAAGATATAGAAAAGGCAATATGCTTCAAGGAAATTGAGCTGACTAATCATACTCAGCCTAGTCAGTGTCAGATACCCGTAAATCTACAGGATGAATTGTGTAGTGCTAAAATTGAATTTGCTCAATCTAAAGAAAGACTTTCAAAAATTACTGTTGCCAAGGAAAGATACAAGACAAAGCTAAAATCAGTACTCGAAGAGCTTTCAAAATGTAAACAAGTCCCACATCATATTAAGAGACCTGTTGCTACTTTCTCTTATCTCTCTCCCCATATCCATTCAGATGGTGCAGCCAAGCCTATCTCTTTGAAAACAAATGATGAGAATAAAGACGTTGCTGATATGAAATCTGAACTAAAAAGCATTATTGATAGTATGTCAAGTCAAGTTCAGGATACTCTGTCTGTTCCATGTCAACAGGTCGAAAGTGAAATAGCTAAACTAATTAGTGAGCGCAACACCTTACTAAATACTGGAGTGTATTTGTCTGATGATTTTATCATAGAGAAACTTGACAGTAAAATAAAGAAACTGCTTCTTATGAAAGAACAATCTGCTTTTCAGTAGCCTCCCTCATGAAGTGATTTTGTTTATATGAAATTTGTTAAGATATTTAAACATATTCATAGCCTATTTCTCTATTGGAATCACACTCTGAGGAAGGCTTTAATAAATAGAGTAGATATTGGGTGAAACTGGATAGAGTGTAACTTGACACTCATGAAGGTTACAAGTTGACTAAGACTTCACTATTACTTGGTTTGTTGAAGATTGTACAGAATAATCATAATTGATTGTAGTTTCTCAAATGCATTCAGTGTAAATTTGTGTATGATATTGCCAGATATTGGACATAATTAATTGATATTTGACTGCCATTTAATTTATATTTGTTGATAAAAATACTTGCTGATTTGTTTCTCCGATAACAATTTATATATTATGACCTAATTACAATAAAGATAAAAAAGAAAGAGTGTAGTGGCCCCTGTATAAACGCAAGAATGTTTGACTATCTGCATGAAATAAGAAGGGCTTGCAAAGTTAAAAAGATTTGTAGAAGAAAAGTAACATGATGCAGTAACCTTATGTAAATTATAATGAATACTAATAACTAACCCAACCTTAACTGTAATTTGTTATTTTCCGGATGTCCACGGCTTACAGAACATTATATATCAGCTAGCCAGGTATGAGCGAGCTAAGTGAAACAGGATTCAAAAGTCCGATATCCCACGAGATTGTGAACAGTTCAACTCCCCGTGTCGGGTTAACCTCCCCCTGTCGCGACATCAGTTCCACACACACCACTTCTTCCACTCCTGCTGCATCAGGCTGCAGGAGAAAGTTGGAGTACGACTATATCTGGACACAGATTGATAGTCTTTGTAATACCAGTGCTCATGTGAGTCATGTTTTGGTGAAATGTTTATTATAACGGAGGGTTTTTCATGGTTGCAATAGACGTCAGAATCCTTGTGAGGAGTCAGAAATCTTTATGTCAAGAGATAGTGTTTGAGCAATTAGAAGGTGTACTCGACCAATCAATTTCAATGATCGGTGTCACGTGATGCTTAAAATTTCAGACTACTCCCCAAGAGTTCTGAAGTCCATGTTGAATAATTATATGATTTTGAATAGAGGTAAAAGATTGATGGTTATCTAGCATTATAAGTAGTGCTTGGAATATGTGATCGGCAGGCAGCTACTTGGTTGAGTGGCATTTCGTCCTGCCTCGCAATCCAGCGGTTGCAGGTTCGAATATGCTCGGGAAAGCCTTGCTCGTAAAATCGGTAAACGTGCCAAGATAACCTTGGGTTGCTTACTTTTCAGGTTCCAATGCACTACTAACGTATCGAGGACGTATATTCAGGTGTCTGAGCTGGGACTGGCTTAGTTGTGAAAGATGTCAATAGTAGCTCTTTTTGTTTGAGCCATGCCATTTTTATAATCAACTCTCTCAGATACACAACTCGTTTCAAGAAGTATTCGGGAAAACATCAAGCAATTCGTATGGAGCAAAGGTGACCTAGCTGTATATTTATGTTAACGTTGTTATTATTTTTGTGATGCAATAACAAGGGTGCATTTCAAATAAAAATATTTCGAAATGTAATAATGGCATGTTTGTTAAAATAACTGGCTTCTGTTTAAAGGCAAAATGTGAGTTTGACACGGACATGGACACACTTATCGGGCGACTAGAGAAGGTCTGCAGACTGTTAAAGGAGGATGAGGTCGCTCAACGAAGCCTGGCCCTTGTGCTTTATGGTAAAGTAGCTTTAATTAAATACGAAACCTGCTCTGGCGAAGCCATCTCAGCATATTCATGTCAAGCATGTGACATTTTAAATTTGTCATTGCATAAAAGCGGTTTTTATTCTGTAAATTTAATTTGATTTTGTTTAACACTGTACTTTTGAAAAATCCTGAAAATCCAAATGTGATCCTGAAAAACCATTTACCAAACTAAAAGCCCTAACATCAACTCAGCAATCTCTTCAGAATCTTCAGTTGCTGCCTACAACGAAACTGAGACTAGTAAACTGTCTGATGCGAGTTTCAGTGATAGTTTCGAGATTATCAACACATCAAGAGTATTTCTTGGAAGATTTATTATAAAAATTTTAAACATTTGTTTTATTTTGTCTTTTAAAGTTTCAAGTGTGAGAGCGATTTCAAAGCTGCATCAAACTCTTTAAACCCCTAATTAACTAAAACCACCCCTAATAAACTAAAAGTTTTATTTCAGACGGACTTGGACGTGTCAATGGAAGATTCCATCTTGATCGAACAACGAATGAACCCAGCTAAAAGACGCAGGATATCTTTTAGTACTGACTATGCTGTACCCCCACCTGCATCAGGTGAATACTTGACAGTATGACGTCATGGTAGGTGACGAAATAGAAACACAAAGAGTGTGTAGCTGAGATTTCGATTAGTCCTTAGCCTTAGGAAAGATCCAGATTGTATTAGTTTTATAAAAGTTAGTGAAATCATTAAAAATTTCTCATGCTAGATTACCAATGTACTCTGTACTTTGCTAGGAAGATTTCATTTAATTGTAGAGCCCAATATCACACCACTGAATATAACACCACTTATCTATCTCCTGTTCAGTTTCTCCTGAACAGTTCAGACCGAAACCGGTTGTTCTCTTCACTTATCTATCTCCTGTTCAGTTTCTCCTGAACAGTTCAGATCGAAACCGGTTGTTCGCTTCACAACCCCGCAACCCACAACTACGAGGTGTAGCAGTGATGGTCACATGAGTATAGCTAAAATGGCCTTGTCCGAAGCTAGGAAGGGAGGGCACCATGTTACCTCCCTAAAAGATTTCATCGTCATCAAACCTATAAGGTATTTACTCGACACTCGTTTTGTTTATTCGTTGGTTCATTGTTTTTATTAGCCTGTTCTTTTCTAATTTGTATTGAAGCCACATGACGTTTGAATACCAAATTATAAGGTTTGCCATATCAAGCGAATTGAGAGTCTAAATTAATCAATAAGTTATTCGAATGATTTTAAAAGATTCAAAAATTGGGATGTTTCACAAATTGACATAACCATAACATCAGTTTAATGATGCGTGTTCACTGTCCGGTCAAAGTTGTACTTCAATTTTTACTGGATTTCAACCCCATTTAAACATTAACGATCTTCCTGTCGTTTGGAACGGCCATGGTACCGCTCCATTGAGCCACTACCTGACCATTCGCTCTCACGACTAAGTTCTTGAAGACCCACGGGTTGTTGCTTTCGTTTCTGATCCAAACTTCTTTATTCCTCTGAATTATGGGTTATGGTATAGAATTGAATTGAAAAATCAACACTATCATTTACAATTGTCATTTTCACATTTTTCACCTCAGTTTTAAATCTTACTCAGTGTTTAATCGCAAAATTACTCTAATTTAATCAAGATGCCTTTAAATTGATGTTACTATAGCGGAAAAAATATCATCATTGTCTGAAATCGTTGAATGTTTTTTGCTCGATAAAAAGGAGTCAATCAAACAACCTAAGCAGTTGGAGCCACAACCATATAGAAGCTCTTCCTTTTTAGCGCATTTTTTTACACGATTCTTTTTCATGTTCGCTTGGCTACCTTTAGATTTACACCCAGCTAGCAAAGATTTAAATCCTGAAAAACAGAGTTAAGACTTTCGACGTTAAATACTGTTTCATGTGAAGCTGATCGATTGGCGTTTTATTGATCAATCACGCTTTCTGAGTAACTTTTTTTATCTCATACTTATTTTAATTCGGACACTCCAACAGCCACATGTTACACATTTACACAAGTGTAACGGCCAATTACAGGAGGCCGAATGTACAATTATACATACACGCCAGTTACGGCTAAGGTAGTGACGTAGTGTGTACCATACTTTTATCGCCCGAGACTTCGCTGCAATGGGCAGCTACTCATTTAACCCTCAATCACGGTTTCCCGATCATTCGGCTGAGTCGACCGAAGAAGGTTGCATAGGCAAATGCCCTTAGCGCACTTCTCTAGGACTGGCGGATACGGGATTTGAACCCCCGACCTCCTGCGTGGGAGCCGAGTAGGAAACCACTACACCACCAGCCCAACTGATGACCGTTCTTCTTTTTTGCATAAACCCTGAACCCAATGGATAATCACCGTTCTACTTATCAATACATAACGCTTAAGGCTGACTTAGTTAACGTTGTACGAATATCCTGTAAAAAGAAGCATGGTAAAAACAGAAAACGTTACCTTTTTCGAGACACTTTTTCTCAAAACGTCTTGTTTCCTTTTGTAGCTTCTTGTCGGAAAGCCTACACTGAGCTTGAACGTTCACGATCAGATAGGCTAAGACAAGGAGGATCAGTAGGGTCCTCTGCATTGTCTCGTTTCTTCTGTATGACTACAAACTAATAAGAACTAGTTAACAACTGATGGATTTGAGTATGGTAGCCTAGAAAACGCATCGGCGGTAGATGGTGTTGTCGCCGAAAACAAATCCACAGCTTTTCAAGAGTTTAACATGTACATGATTATTCACATTGAGGTGAGGTAAAAGCCCCGTCTCTTCAAACAATATCAGTCGCATAACGCAAAGCGTGCCTCCAGCCAGAAAAGACACGTGGTTTTTAGGTTTCTTGTAATTTCACGTCTAAATGCTGGTCTAACTTTCTTCTAGCTCAAGAATAAGGGCTCACGTGATATTTTTTCGGCTTTGAAACTATCAAATTCGGATTCCGCGTCAAATTTTACGTAAAAATACGGGTCTATCTTTTCTTCTACCTCAAAGTTAAAATTTTTTATTTTTCCACCCAGCCTGGCTGCGAAGCGGCCTAAAAAGGCAGGAAAGGTTAGAAATCGGGAGATTTGGGTGAGGGTAGTGTATAATGGGGTTGGAGGATGGTAGTTCGTGTCCGGTGAAGCCCTCTTTTATAAAAACATATATGCTGCGCACGCGATAGGTTATCATATTAGCTCGTTTATCGTGCGCGGCTTTATAATGTTATACTGACTGCTGTATTATGTATACAAATACTATAATAGGTGTTAACTGCCTCAGGCCGCAGAATGTACTTCACATTATGCAATGTATACATAATTGCCTCACTTATTTGTTTTAATCACAATAATTGCAACTAGATGTCTGATTAAGATTAAAATTCTTTTAAACTTAAATTTTATTCAGTTATTTGTCGAGTTACATATTACCTAGATTAAAAGATATATGTAACACGATTTTAAACGTTCAGCCGGACTATTTTAATTGACAAGTAATTTACGCCACTTGTATTAACACAAAGTAGTACGAATTAAGGTTGCACATACGTCACACAATATGTCAATATAACAATGGCGGCGTCATGCAGACTCAAGACAATTAAAACAAACAACAAAAAGAACGCGCAATTGTGTTCAAACTTTGCGCTTGCAGTGCGGAGTTTTTAAATCATGCATCGAACGGCTGCATTACTTCGCGCGTCTGTATTAACACGTGCAAAAACTGAAATTGGCCGAAACTACTGGTTACTTGTTTGAGAAATGCGTGTTGCCTGATGCGTATTTTGATTCCACATTCCGCGAATTGTCATAATAATGAGGGACGGCACGATCATACGGAAAATGAAGTGGTCACTTGACACAATGAAAACAGCCACAATTTTTGTTTAATTTAATAATTTAAATCTCATCTCATGGCATGATCTTGGCAATGTGGCATCATGATTCATGGTTCAGCCCGACCTCGTAAAATTGAAAACCGTTCACGATGCCACAACGACACCACACCTAACCGCTTAATGCTCATGTGAAAAATTTATGAGTATGACCAATTGCTACTAAAGGCTGGGTGGAAATATAACGCCCGCCTGTCAGGAAAAACAGGTGTAATTCTTGTTTGGTCAATAAGGGCCGTATAGGGCGTCTTCATAAGGTTTTTGAGCTTCGAGACTATCAACATCGGATTCGCTGTTAAAGTTTACGTCAAAATGTAGCTCCAACTTTTCTTCAAGCTCATAGTTGAAAATTTCAATTTGGGGGACTTAAAAGGTGTCTTTTGAGGGGTCACATGATACTTTTTCGGCTTCGAAACTATCGAATTTGGATTCCTTGTCAAATTTTACGTCAAAATACTGGTCTAACTTTTCTTCTAGCTCAAAGTTGAAAATTAACTTCAAATGTGAAATCGAACCAACAATAAGCTACCAGGCAAATCTGTCATGAATAAAAAATTAATCGTGACATCATTATGGTAATTATCCTCTGAAATTTAGGGGGGGGGGATTTGTCTTTATGACGAGTAATGAAAAAATCGGGGGGGGGGGTTAAAAATGCCTAAAGTTTGCTA
>JH153092.1:53566-67145 GCA_000226015.1 Mnemiopsis leidyi
GTAAAACGTACCTATGTTGTTCACTGTAACGAACGAACGCCCGAGAGCAGCAAAGCTGCGAACGTCGGGCAACACCTAGACAAGGCAGTGCGTGAGGCAACAACTATCCTCAATTCTGTTACTGAAAGATTAAAATAATTTTTATAATTTTAGTTTTCATTGTGATTTTACATGAAACTTCCAGGAGGCAGGAGTACCTCATGGCGATTCGAGATGATTTTAAGAGTCATATTCAAATATTTTGTTATCACAGCATAATTATGCAAATTGTAAATAGACAAAAATGCAGGCACATAGACAAAAATGCAACCGAAACCGATCATCGATGATCAAGAGAACACCAAAATCGAGTTCTTTTCATTGAAGATCATTTTTACCACGATCGTTAATGACCGGTTTCATTCCTTTCCTCGCCTTCCTAAACATGCTACATCTTATTCTTCGACATCAAAATTATAAAATTGTTGATGTATATAACCGTTTTGAAAAATTTTCAAATCTAATCTATCTAAATTATCGATGATTTGAATCATCGATTATTGAAATCATCGATTATTGAAAACATCGATTATTGAAAACATCGATGATTTCAATTATCGATGAATTTTTTGGATAATAGATGATCAATATACACCTTTGATCATCGATGATTCATCGATTACTCATCGATTATCGGGAAAATCAATGATGATGATATTCTACGACACATTGTATTCGCTGATCAGCATCGATCTTCGATGATCATCGATTTGTATTTCCTCAAAAATTATGATCAATGTTGATCATGAGTTCCGTTGATCATCGATGAGCCAAATATTATCAACACCGTTTATGATGATCAATATACGATCATCGATTAGTCATCGATGACCAATATTGATTTCGCAAAAACTTTCAAATGCATATGCCGATATGATTGTTCGGAACAGACTTGCTAAAGATTAATTGCAAAATATACAGAGTAAATTGTGACTTAAATTTTTGTCTATTTGTCTATTGCTATAGTGCCTTGCATTTTTGTCTATGTGCCTGCATTTTTGTCTATTTACAATTTGCATAATTATGCTGTGATAACAAAATATTTGAATATGACTCTCAAAATCATCTCGAATCGCCATGAGGTACTCCTGCCTCCTGGAAGTTTCATGTAAAATCACAATGAAAACTTAAATTATAAAAATTATTTTAATCTTTCAGTAACAGAATTGAGGATAGTTGTTGCCTCAGCACTGCCTTGTCTAGGTGTTGCCCGACGTTCGCAGCTTTGCTGCTCTCTGGCGTTCGTTTCGTTACAGTGAACAACATAGGACGTTTTACAGGACCCATTGCGCCCCGGCATATATATTTTCTGTGCCGGCGCGCAATATCGGTCCCACTTAACATTTAAACGTCCTTGACGAGATTTGAGCTGCGAGATTCGGGTATCACCGCGAAACGAACGGTAGACGGATATAATCTTGTCAAGCACTGTCCCTTAGGATTAAAACCATCGTCTATCCAGCGTAGTCTATCCAGCATGATTAATCGATAGAATAGCTAACCAATATCCAGTCTAATCCAGCAACACGCGCGCGCGCGTAAGACACATACGTGCGCGCGACACTTGACTGCACAATTGCTCAGCGTGTTACATAATTTATGATTTCATGCGGAGCTAAAATGATTTGCCAGTGGTCCAGTCTACAAGTTTTTTCAGAAATCAGAGTGTACTCCGGTTCTTTCTTATAAAACAGTTAAAAGTTTTTGTTGCAATCTTAAGTATTCATATTTACTGCGTTAACTTATCTTTACAACCGTCAATTTAATTAGAATTTCATTTCAATTTCCAAACAAGCAACTACCCGAAAAATGGTACAAGTTATATCTAAGAGTTTCCAGGTTAAGTTTTATGCTTCGCAAGGTAAAATACAAAAGAAAAATCAATTAGGCTCGGTAAAACTGTGGGAGTCCATCAACTCATCTAGTTTTTCTTGAAGATAGTCCAAAACATCAGCAATAATAAACAAATGTGTGTCGTCCAAATCTGAAATTATAAACCTGAAATAAGTGGTATGAATTTAGTGATTGGGCACATAGGAAACACAAATTCGGTACATATTCATAATTGATATCGATAATAAAGAGCAAAATTTGTTCATGTTTTCAGTGCGAGTCAATGAATTACGGCTCCATTAGAATACACAGTTGATTAAGAGTGTAGTAAAATATCAGTAAATATCACAAAATGTGGAGGCGAGTTTACTACTACCTTTGACCTACAGCACCAGTTTCATCTATGTGTACCAAGAATTGCTTTACTGCAGCGTCGCATGTTAGAAGTACCCCTTTCGTTACATTTACCATCTGAATAATGGTCAACTATTTGCGTGTGTACTTCCAGTACTACATAAAATTGAAACACACTTTAACAGGAATAATCATCACAGATATAAGGACAGTTAAGTATCACTTTTTAAAAAGTGTAATTTCTGTTCTTAAGGCATTTTGTTGAGTGGCTCTTGATACAAAATCTTTATCATTCTATATCATCAACTTGTTTCAATTCTCCTCTAGCTCCTTCTAGAACACATTAAATAAAGTTATGCAGGTTTTCCAAAGAAAAGGAAAAAACAAATATCAGCCTGGATAAAGTTCTCAATATTTACAGCAGTACAAGTTTCCGACAAAACAACATTCAAACAAGATATCTTGATTAAGGATCATCTAACATCGGTAAAAGAAAGAATCTCATCAATCTGTCCGGAATCACGAAGATATTTTACCAAAATCAACAGTGAAATACAACCTATTGAGCCGACCACCAAGATATACACTCTCTCTTTAAACTGATACCCTTGTCCAACATCCGGCTGAGTCTTCTTCTGATCACGTGACCCCTCAGCTGATAATATCGAGATGTTCTCCGCTATTTCCTCCACTGGGTCCTTCCAGAAAACAAGAAATGGTAATACCTTTGTTCCAGGAAGTTTACAGATTTTACTTTCGCGCGAAATGGTGCATTGGCGCGCAAGACTTACAACCTCACATCTTCTCCCAAAAAGGTCGAGATACGACAGTTTGATTGAGTGATTGAAGCGGTTGTATTCCAATCTGCCCACCACACAACCGATAAACACAGGACAACACATAAGAACAGCAGCAACACTGGATAGCCCCGCGCTTGCGTGTAGTGACGCTACGTGCGGTGTGGCTGTCTGGTAGGTTATGATGACATGGTACACCAACGAAGCGACATTGGCGGTGGTGAGCCCAACTATAGTTACATGGGAGAGTAGTTGTAGAGAGCGGAGTGTTATCATTGTAGGAGCCGAGAGTTTTGTTACCACAACATTACGTCTGGAACTTTTTGAAAGTGTTCGAGTTTGAGGAGGCGTCACGTGGTGTTGTGACGTCACGTGGCGTTGTGACGTCACGTGGTGTTGTGACGTCACGTGGTTACAAGAGATGTGACGTGCGAATGGTACAGAAGTTGTGTGAAGTGCTGCGCATGCAGGTCGGGTGAATGCACGAGAGATGTGGAGATAACATATTCGGCCATAACTTTCTATCATTGCAAACCTGAAGAGTGGAAGGTTAAAGTTTAAGTTGGCAATAAAAAAACTGTAAAAATAGATGGTTTAAATTGATACTAATTTCGATTATGGTACTCAGAAATAACTCAGATTGTCGCACAATTTAACTTCAATTTTATAGATACTGCAGAAATCATCCATCGATCAAAAACAGGTCAACAGTAAAATATTAAGTATAATATTAGCACACAGTCCGCCCCTGTTGCTTTACATCCAAACACGTTCTTGATATCATGCTGAACCTCAACTTTATAGTCCGTATATGAAATGACAAATCAATGATCCAGTCTTCTAAAACTTCACGTTGCCATATTCTGATCGTCGCTCTGACTGAGTTCACTTTTAAGTCGGGTCAGTATGCCCTGGAGTTCCTGGACACGAACATCGTGGGACTTTGCCAGACTTTTATACTGGTTGTAGTTCATCTTGGGATCACATGGCATTATTACGCTGTATTGAGCCAGGACTAGAGCTTGTCGTCTTTGTTTCTGTTAGATGGAGTTTTACGTTAGTAAATCTTGTTTCACTTTTCTCGGTATCATTAACCAAGGCAAGGAAATTTGTGTGAATACAGCATATTTAAGAATGCGATTTCAATTGATATTAGGGATATTAAGAAAATAATAGTACAGCATTGAATAGGCGATAACATATTTTCCTAACCCAAGCAGAAAGACAGCTAACAAAAAATTACCAGTTCGTAAAGTAGTGCATCACAGTTGTGAGAAAACTCCTCCAAGCTCCTCTCAAAAGAAGGGACTGCGACATCAGGACCGGGCTTGGTTGCTACACTGTCTACCGTGGAGTTCTGCTTGAAAGATACACCCGCACTCTTCATCAGGTTCTGAGGTAAGTGGTTAGTGTTAGCTAGATTAGTGGTTAGTGTTAGCTAGATTAGTGGTTAGTGTTAGCTAGATTAGTGGTTAGTGTTAGCTAGATTTGTGGTTAGTGTTAGCTAGATTAACTTGGTTAGTGTTAGCTAGATTAGTGGTTAGTTTGTTAGCTAGATTACTGGTTAGTGTTAGTTTGTTAGCTAGATAAGTGGTTAGTGGGGAGCACTGGATCAGACATTGTAAGTTAGATTTTTATCTTGTTAGTAAGATTTCAATCTTGTTAGTTAGATTTTTATCTTGTTAAATAAAGGAAGCAAATCAGATAAAGATAATTAAAGGAAAAATAGTGCGAAAAAATCTATAGCAGAACACAGATCAATTGTAACAAATCAGAAGTGGATTGTGTAAAACGTAAGAATCTTGAGTGCAGATCAAAGCGGCAGATAAATGATATGATAATTGTTATTACTATCAAAGTATGAAAAACTACTAATGTAATTTACGTGTAAGCTGGTCTTCAAAACGTCCATGTTAGGTTTCAGTTCTGTGGATAGCTCTGTTATCTGGTTTTGTGCCATTGTAGTCCGATGTTTTCTTTTTCTAGCAATATTAGAGGCTCAATCTAAATAAACAGCCCTAGAAAGCGGAATCTTCTACGTTACGACAACCTACTAAATTCAATTTAATTAAGTAGGTTGTCGTAAGTTAGCAGATGCTGGTATTTCGGGCTATATATCAATATTAAGCTTCTTATAGTTTAAATGTGAACAAAAGATCATGAAACAATATAATTCCACGGATTCATGAATTCGTAAAAATTTTTCTATTTGAACTGACTTTATGTGAAGAAAAAAATTCATTTTGTAAAAAATCTGAATTAAATGATAAAATTCTAAATCAAAACAATATCAAGGATACCTAGTACATTTCCGGTCACAATTCGAAGATATGCATTAAAGTTCCATCAGAAATTCATCAAACACGAAAAAAATGTAACCCTTATTGACTTAGTTAATATATCATAAGGCGAGGGAATCATCAAATACAAGGTCAATATCAGGCTCAATCAAACCTTCCAACTCTTCAACCTGCTCCTTATTCCTATCGGATACAGTTGCGCTAGATTGAGCTGGTTCACTTTCCTGTATTATACTATCAGGATTCACATACAAGTCGCTCTCTTTTAGAGAGTAGACCCAGTTTAGACCTTCAGGGACAGATTCCAAATGTTCATTGTACGTTAGGTCGACTTCATCAAGTTTACTTATATCTTTCGAATTCGTTAAAAAACTTAGAATTTCAAGAACTTTAGTCGTCACGAATTCCGGTTTTGAACGGTACATACCGCAGGGTGGCAGTTGTTTACGATAATTAACAATCGTAGTGTTTTTGTACTGATGTTGTTCTTCATAGTTGCGATGCAGTCGACGTAGTACATCGTTCATTGCCATGAAAACAGTTTTCTTATCAGTCACAGACATCATTCCATGACCGGGCAGCGGCAGGACTTCTTTAATTTCACCCAACGCTTTAATACACCTCACCAATACTGCTGGGTCCAATGTCTTAGATATTATCTCATCGAACATCTCAGTGGAGAGTTTTTGTTGAATCTCGTCTATATAGTTGGTGGAAGATTCCACGTTTAGTTTGAGTTGATGAGGAGTAACAGGCTGAGTCTGCTGGACTGGATTATACTGAGATTGATAATGAGATGGTCCAGCCAGGGCAGGTCCTTCCTCTCGTTGACAGGACAATCGAGGTCGGAACGGGAAGGGGTAAGAATATTGAGGGGTGGCATCTGTTGAGTATTGTTGGATTCCCGGGGGCGCACCAGGCTGCAGATATTGTCCTTGGAGCTCGCTGTATTCTGTGTTGTACTTCTGGATCGGAATGTCGTGATGGTGGGGAAGAGCAGACTGTGATTTATAGCCAGGGTTAGATGATAAATATTCTGTGAAGTTTTGGGGCACGTTAAATTGGTTAAAGGCAGACTGTGTTTTAGAAGTTTCTTGGATATGGGTGGATGGAGAAACAGAATTATCGAGTTTTCTCTTTAACAAATGACTATTGCCAATCTCAGAAGCCTTATCTGAAGCATGATACTGAGGTCGCTCGTGAATCTTTTCTCCGGGAATCGAAACGGTAAAACGTGAAACTTCATTATTTTGGAAATTCTCCGAGTTACCACGAGAAAGCATAACAATGGGAACTTTAACAGCAGAAGTTGCAGGACGTGAAGAAGTTGTAGGACGTGGAGGAGGACGTGGAAGAGGCGGCGGAGGGGGAGGTGGAAGAGGAGACGTGGAGGTGTCTAGTAGTGCTGGAGAAGGTAGAAGACCACCACTCCGTCTCTGATTATATGACAGAGTCGGTTTACATGGCCCTGGTGTAGGAAGAAGGTAAGGTCGCGGTGGTACAGATGTACCAACTTGGTTTTCCTCATCACTTGAACAGATGCTGGTCGGAGAGTAGTAGTCCTCATCCCGAGTCTCTACTCCTCTTCCGCTAGTTATGTTCCCGCCTAAAGGCAGTTCTTCTAAACTTTCAGGTCCCAAACGTGTAAAGCGTTTCCGCCGCGGCACGCCGTTCTGGTCAACTGGAGGAACTGACGTAATGCAGGTAGCGTCCCCTAGTTCAACCCCATCCAACTCATCATACGAAGATTGAAGTTTATGTCGTTTGTTCAACTTATTTCTAAGATCGCAGCTCGAGGATGGTAAAAGTGGAGAGTTAGCAGCATGATTAGCCCTACTGTTGGTCTGGTGCCAACTCTCAGGGAGAAGATTACTAGTTGTAATGGAAGTAGATTTAGAGAGAGTGTCAAGACCGTTAGCTACGTTGGGGTAACTCAACAGGGATCTTCTGCTCATTGCCTGGCGGGGGGTAGAGGTTGTTATCACTAAAAATTGTGGATGTTTTTGTCCGAAATTGCAGACTAATGAGAGACGGAACTTTAAAATATTTCCAAGTTTAGGAAACCCTTTTGTACATTTAATTCTGAGTTTTCGGCATAGAAATTGTTACCGAATGTAAAATAGAAAAAAGTTGAGGATTTGTTAACGAAAATCTTATAAGTAAGTTTACAAAATTCCAACTTAAATTGTAAAAGCACTTCACATTAATTTATATATCCGGCATTAAGTTATCAACAAAGAATATTATTAAGTAACAAAGTCGCTACCAAATATTTTATTTTAGGCAAATTTTGATAATTTTTTAGTTACAGTAGTGTCAACAAAAAAACAAATCTACAGATCACTAGGTAAGTTCACTATCATTGGAAGCAGAAATTTCAATCAAAAGTTGAAAAAATACCCTACAGACATTCTGTAATATCACATCACTATCATTTCAATCATCATCATGATAAGAAAGTGCCCAAAATATTGAAATCTAATCTCGTACTTCCGTATTTAAACATTCCATCAATGTAAACGACCTTTAAAACTAGAAATGAAGTTCTCATCGTGAAACATAATCTTGTTAAGTTAAAGAGTTTCTGTCAGAAAAATTGAAATACCCATGATACCAGCGACACAGCTCAGATGATTCCACTGGCTGTAATGCCCTTCAATCACAATCAAATATTATGTTCCTGAGAATAGGGAACAAATCAATTTGAATGCTTGAGTACACGAATATTATACCGAGGTCATAAACATCTTAATCTCACCTAGAGCCTAATTCAAAGGTATTGCAAACTTTTGGAATGAGGTTGTGTTTTTAGAACCTTGCACAGGAAAACCGTTTTATAGAAATCCAAAACAGAACTTGAAATTATCTCGAAAGTTGACTTACCGTAGTTTAGCCTTGTCGAATGAAGCAGGCTGTAGAGGATGATTCTCCGCAAGAAAAGCGATGACCTTCTCCATTCCCCTAGGATACTTGTAACTGACACTACACTTTCTGTTCTTGCCATTATACTCCCAGAATTCACATTCACAGAGGTTTTTGGGCAAACCTTTTATATCTGACTTCGGTTTCTGAGAATTTAGTTAATATAATCGGAGATCAAATTGAAGAAACAATTTAGAGTATTCAAATTAAAGATTTTAAACAACAGAATAACAGTTCAAAGGCTACTAAGTAAAAGCCCAATTTGATAACGATTCTTGAAGGTAAGTTTTCATTCTGTTATAGTTTGACTAATTTTGCAACTCACCGTGAGGTTGACTTTCATGATTACATAATCGGCTCTACCCTGTTTTGTGCCACCACTTTTCTTTGGAGGTTTGGATGGGATACTTTTACTAAGCCACTGGTAAAACGGAACTCTATGTTCGGGCCTAACAATGAATGATGTCTCTAGATCTGCTGTTAACTTTGGATGGCCCCATTTGAATCCTTTGAAGAGGGTAGGTCTCCCATCTTTGCCCTTCGTGTCAACGGACAGCTGAAACGAAAAAAGCAAATAGTTTGATAAAGATCACTTTACATGGTATCACGGATGAATTAAATGACTGACAATATAATGACTGACTGAATATGATTAAATTATTGGGGAACTTATCGGGGTCTATTTCATTCAAACTGCAAAGTAAATGGTCAGAATTTGATTTGATCAATAACGGTCATGCTTATAAGTTACCTATAACGATTATAATGCGAATTTACTTACCCTTTGCATACAGATATGTTTAGAGTATTCCCTGCTAATCCAGCAGGAATAATATTTATTGTCTGCCAAACGTGTTGCTTGTTCTGTATCTGAAATTTTAGAATGGACCTTATATTATAACTGACTCAGATTTTGATACATTCAAAAGTGTAAGCAATTGCGGATGCCATTGAAAAAACTCTTTTAGAATTGTGACGTCGCTGTCCTCACATATGTGAAATCGCATAGCTCTTACACTAAGTGACTAGGGAGGGCACTCAAAAATGCTCTATCGTCGGTGTTGAATAACAGGCTCAACTATGCTGAACATTACTGTTAACAATAAACGAAATTGTGCTGGTAAGCCACACAGAAGTGTTAATTTACAAATGAGTACAGCAAAGTAAAATGGTTTTTGTTATTCTCTTCTTGACTCTAGTGAAAGACAGAGGATTTAACGAAATTTATTGATATATTTCCTTCAGAAGGTCATGTATGGTTTTGGCATGTTATATGAAACTTGTGGGTGGTAAATCCTCCTTAATTTCAACTTTTTGACCTGTCACTGTGGTTTAAATGTGGAGGGGACATATTTCAGGCCCCCTACTGCAGACTCTTGGCTAACTGAAGCTAAAAGCTACTAAAAACATTTACCTGATCCACTATCCGAATCTCTACTCGAGTCTTTGACAAATCCTTGAGAAATCTTGTATTTGTTAGAAAATTCCTCATCGTCAATGTCACATCTTGTGTTAGTTGCATCAGGAACAAAGTTAGGATTGATAGCCTGAAATCCGTAACGTAATACAGAGCGGCGTGTCTGCAACTTACATTCATTCTCCAAGTGTTTTGTAAGCTCATCCATGGCATGCAGTACAGTCTCTTTATCCACCCATGAGATTGAGGCTTTGCGTTTTAGAGGCAGGACTCGAATAATTTCCCGGACAATATTTGAAGCAGACTTAATTTGTTGACTGTCTAGGATATTATCGATCATGTTGAACAGATATTGGGGATTTACATGGGGTTTAAGCTTAACCGGTCGCTCTTTTTGCACTCTTTTATTTTGATCTTTCTCAATGGGAGCAGATTTCTCTCCGCTTGTGTCTGTAGACCTTCCTGTGTCCCAACTGTTTACTGATAAATCAGGAAACTGTGATTCATTACAGATAGCCGAAGATGTAGACTGCAAAGAGTTTAAAGAGGATATGGAACTGGTATTCCCTCTCAGATAAAACGTCGAATCAGTTGAAACATTAAGAATAGGATACTGTGGAGTAACAAGGCACCTATATGGATTAACAAAATGAGTAGCCTGCTCAATTGGGGGATTGATACTACAAATTTGTTGGCCAGTGTATGATCCTGTTGATGAAAGATATCTAAAATCATTCTCTTGGGTTGTTGAAGGGCCTTGATAAAGAGAACTATCACTAACTGCATCAAATGTTGTCTGATTTTCAAAGGGGGTTACAGGGCTAATATTACCAACATTGTAGTCATCCGTATAGAAACTTGCTCTTGTGTTTGTTCTTTTGTCACGATGTGGCCTTTTTTTGGTTCTGCACTTAGAAGATGGTGGATTTAGTACAACATATTCAACCCCTGTTGCTTTTGCAGGATTATTTTGGGACTTCTTGTAACCAGATGTTTTATCTTTGGTATTAGAGGTCCTACTTTTACTATTACACTGTGGATTATTTGGCAGAAAATCATGTTCCACATCATCTTTTTCATTCTGAGTTCCAATAATGACAGAATTTGCCCTAGTGGCACTTAAAGAGTTTTCAGTCACTGACAATTCTGAAGCAGTACTTTGAACATTTGTGGATACAGGTGAAGACTTGTTACATATCAATTGTTTTTTTGATGTTGAAATGCAATCTGAGAGATTTCCGAATGACTGATTGTCATAAGATTTTAAAATGAGAGAGGTGGTTTCACGCTCCTCTTGCTCTTTACTGCACCAGTTTGGCACAACATTACAACTTTTCTGACCTTTATCTGAAACAAAAGTGTCGTATTTTGGGACTTCATTTGAACTTTTACTAGCAGTAATTGTGAAACTCACGCCCATAGATTGGGAATTTTGGAGCAAGGGTGGCCTTTTCTTTGTTGTAGGATGCATATTTTTGGAGTAGAACCTTTGTTCTACTTTTCGTTTGCTCATATCTTATCTGGGAATCCTGGAAAGTTTTTTATAGAACAGGTTATTCGGATGAGTATGCTAGACAATCAAACTAATATTGAATAAATAAAAATCAATAATTATACAGCAATACATGTAAATTGTTATTATTTAAACTGAGCAGTGGCAATATAAAGGGCCCTGCACAGCAGGGGGTTATGGAATGGTAAAAATGAGGGACTACTTTGAAAATATTTTAACTGTAGTAATACAAAATAGCAGGTTTTTTGTTGGAGTTTCAGATTTTATTTTAATCTTTTGCACTGTTTTATGATTCAGACTAGATTTAGATGAAAACAGACAAGGAGCACAAAATGCCCCAAAATGATTGAAGGGGCACCAGCTGAGGAGAAGCCAGTAAACAATGTTAAGCCACTGCCATGCTATGAGAGATATTAAGAATATTTTCTCTCTGTAAGCAGTGCACTTATCGAGCATACAAGGAAGAATCATCAGGTGCCACACAGGGGGAAGAACCTTTCCCCCTTCTCTCAGGTGGTGCTACCTTTTTTCAGTAGATTATGATGTAACAGTAAACATAATACAGTAATGAAATATGTTAAAATGCTGGGTACACCCAATTTTTTAAATCATTCAGCTCAGGGTCGAGGTTGCAAAACTCATTTGGCTGATTACTGGACTTCTTTCTTTTTTGAAATTGGGCAAACTTTTACAGGCATTCTCAAGTCATCACTTAAGATGAATAGCAAGTTGATTGGGTACATGTGGTTACGTGATCCAGTGGAATATTGATGCCCTGGTAGTCCCAGCTATGCCATTTTCATTTAACACCTATTTTATTTTAAAATGTGGGAGCAGCAAAATTGCATGTATGGTTAAATAACTATTAATATTTTTGGCTATATTTTCACTCATTGCTGGGAGAAAGCCCTCAGATCAGAGCAATAACTTGAGGCCAGGGGACTTTTTTGTTTTTGCTGCTGCAACTTGTTGGCTGGACCTACAATCTTACGCCAACTATAATCTTACTCAACTATTATACAAATAATTAGAGGATGTCCTGAATATGGCCTGTATGGCCACAATGAGTCTCTAAACTTGCTGGCGATGGGGGTGCTGGGAAAGCTGGGAGTGCTGGACTAGAAGACTTACGCCTAGACCTACGAGAAGTTTAGTAGTTGCTGTGCTGGTTTTTTTTCGTTGCCATGTGGCCCATATGTCTTCTGAACAATGTAACATGAGAGAATGATTAACCTTTAGTATTGGTTTCTGCTCTTCTTCTTTTCTGGCTGTGTGTGGGTTGGACGTGACAGCACTCCTGGCAGACTTGGCAGTTGGCACCCCAGTAGCCTATTATTGGATCAAGAGGACGTATTAAACTAACATATTGACATGAGTGTAAAGAATTGAGCCTGGACGGAACCCAGCTGCTTCAGTTCCTTGTTTAACATGCCGTACAGCAAGGACATTCACAGCTTTAGCCGAGGCGGGGCACATAACTCGCTTCCGTAACTCATTGTCAAATGTTGAACATATACTAGTCTCATCCACAAGATATATCCTTGTGTTTCAGTAGTGACAAGTTATCACAGTTATTGTCATGTGTACTTAACAGAAACCTCAGAAACTGCAGCAACAGAAAAGTACAGGTGCACGAAGTAGCCCCAGGAATATTGAAAAACTGGATATTAAGGATGTTAGATCATCTAGTGGAGCTCTATCTCCAAATCACCTCAGCATATTAAGCCCCGATTAACCAAATCCAAGCAAGAAGAGGACAAAAAATATGCATGTCATTGTGGTAGGTCTTTCAATGAGAGGGACTGGCTTGTTGTCAGTAATAAAACCAGCTGCAAGCAGCATTGGCACTCTTCATGCGGGACTTAAAAGGTGCCAATTCACTCTCACAAGGTCAAGCATCAAGTGAAAAAACCTGACAAAGCAATGGGTGTGTCCCTGGTGTTATTATATTGTTCGCGGCAGCAGGGCTAGGCACCGTCTTGCAAGGCTATACTGGTTTAGCAAATATTGTTAACGGGCGATGCGTGCTAGAAATGCGTGAGAGCACGTGATGACCGCAACAGTAGGTTATCAAGCTACAACAAATTGTGGGGTGTAAACAATAAGCATCTACTACAATGCATGAATATTCAATACTAAGATCTAGGAGTATGGTGAAATGCAGTTAACTTGATAAATAATATAAATAATAATAATAAATAATTGATAATGATGCCAGCATCATCACACCTAAACTCTAAAAATATCTTAAAACTCTAAATTGAATAACTATTGCATATAAAACTAATAGATGTTAATAAACTTCTTTTTAGCAACAAATGGGTTATCTTTAAGAAAACTGTTATGCTTTATCTTGTTATCCAAGTAACTTCCACCTTCAATACGATTCAAAACTTCCTCCGAA
>JH153092.1:129673-156234 GCA_000226015.1 Mnemiopsis leidyi
TTCTCCACCACCAGATTAACAATGTGACTTTCTCCACCACCAGATAACAATGTGACTTTCTCCACCACCAGNTAAACAATGCGACTTTCTCCACCCACCCAGATAAACAATGTGACTTTCTCCACCCACCAGATAAACAATGTGACTTTCTCCACCCACCAGATAAACAATGTGACTTTCTCCACCCACCAGATAAACAATGCGACTGTAAACACAAGTGCGTACACGGGGAGTGCAAGACACAGTTAAAGGACAACAAGAATGTCAATGTTTGCTGTTGTAAAGCTGGCTGGTATGGCGACTTTTGCAGTAAGTAGAAATAACCCCAGAGTAAGAAACATCTTCTGTTTTTCGATATTGTACGATCAGCAAACAAAAACGATGCGATCTAGCAACACGGAGTGGGTAAAATTTGTGATGAAAAACAGGATAGGTTGACTTAAGATCGTCATGAAGTATCCAGATTAATTTCAAATCGTTATTTATCATTTCCTCTCCTCCTCAGCTGACAGGTGCAAGGACGATAAGATGTGTGTGCATGGAACATGTGTTGAAAACGAGAAAACAGACGCTAAGTCTTGTAAATGTGAAGAGGGCTGGACCGGAGACTTGTGCGATACAGCTACAGGTATATTTCTATATTACTCGTACTTTTAATTAAACTCAAACTTGAGCTACGTTGCAAGTTTTAGCACTTGCTTGCACCACCCAACATATAGTAATCATTAATTGACTATCGACTCTCGGCTTTATCCGATATTTCCGTGCTATGCTCATGTCATAGTTATGCTTTCTAGCTATGCTCTAACCTGCTCCTTCATCAACAAAACTCAAATGTCACACAGCGGTTATAGTTCGAGAAGAGCGAGTTTGGGTGAAGGTTGGCTGCAAGAAGGTGTGTCTGACTCTGAGGAAGGAAGGAGGGGAGTGGCGGTATTATCGGTACGATAAGCAGGACGACAAACTGGAACCCTTCCAGCCTCCACCGGGTAGGAATAGTTGGAACATCGGTCCATTTTTTAGTAGATTAAATTGAGATTGGGTTTTGAGGAGTAAGAAAAACGACTTTTGGTGAAATAAGAAGTTTTTTTCTTATCTGAATGCTGAAAATCGCAGGGTTTAAATGGCAGGTACATTTAGACGGTGAAACGATCATCATCTCTGGTAAAACTACAAAAAGTAGGTTCATTAATTATGTACTTATAGCTGCAAATTTCTGTAAGTGCTTCTTGGCCATTTCGCCAAATTTCATTGTTTCGAATAACCACGAAATGTTTACTCTGACCACCACCACGTGGAACTAGACAGTTAATCCTGAATAACTCAGATAGCGATCCCGTGAGAACACACAAGGTAAATGTGAGAGTAAAGGGGAAATTGGAAACTATACTTCTCAAACTGGAACACGGGAAATGGGTAAGCAATGTTAAAATTGTCTTCAGTTTCCAGCATTGAAAAACATTTATTTTATTTCTAGCGTTGACAAACTTCAAAATAGCCTTCAGTTTTGAGCAATGTTATAAATATCTTCGATCTAGTGCAATTTGCTGTGTTAAAATAGTCCCTTGCTCTTACGTGTAATAGACGTTGAATAGATAAATAAAAAGACATATTAACGAACTGAATATTTTATTCTCAGAACTGGTATGTTCGGGGCTCCAAGGGAGGATGGCAAGATTTTCACCCACCCCCTGGATTCAGCCTAACTGTCAAAATAGGAAACGATATCATTAGGATCAAACCGGAAGGTAATGATTCAATACTGTCGAGCTGCACTCTGCCATGCACAAGTTCCATGCTGCCAAAATGCCATCATAACTTACAAAACATAACATGAAACTAAACTATTTAGCGACCTACCACAAGATCAAGATGTACGAGGGAAAAGAGGAGAAGGTGATCTATATGATGAGAGTAGGAAACAAATGGGTACCTTTCTCTCACCACAACTCTGCACTTCGTTCTTACCACCCTCCCTCCGGTAAATGTGGTCTTTAACATAGCTTTCTAAAACGTAGGTGTCAGAGATAAATGTGTGTTTTACAATGTGTCATTGTGCCGTAAACTTGACGATTTTTGACGTCATTTTCTATGTCCTAAATGTTTTGAGAAAAGTAACTTGTTATTCAAGTTGGAGTCAACTTTAGATGAGCATCTTAAGATAAAAGTAAATAATTTCCTTTATAACATTGCAGATCACAGTGTACTGGTAACTATTGGAGATGAACATGTTCACATAAAACACAGCAGTAAGTGGGTAGTAGTCTAATTGAACGATTTATTGAAAACCACCAGAGGCCCATCTTTGGACATTTAGAAAATATACTGAATCTTTTATTTAACAAATACACCACGTGGTTCTGGAGTGTAAATAAATATAATCCAACTCATCAACAATCTCCCTACAAGCGATCTTCAAAACAGTGACTTAGACAACGACTTCATAACAATGACTTAATGACAATGACTTAATGACAGTTACTTAATGACAATGACGTAATGACAATGACTTAATGACAATAACTTAATGATAATGACTTAATGACAATGACTTAATGACAATGACTTTCTGAGAGTTACTTAATGACAATGACTTAATGACAATGAATTTCTGAGAGTTACTTAATGACAATGACTTAATGACAATGACGTAATGACAATGACTTAATGACAATGAATTTCTGAGAGTTACTTAATGATAATTACTTAATGACAATGAATTAACGACAATAACTTAATGACAATGACTTGCTGAGAGTTACTTAACGAGACTGTCTCCACAGAGCCGTGTTCTAAAAACCCGTGTCAGAACTCTGGTAAATGTACGGACGAGGGAATCTCCTTCAGCTGCTCCTGCCAACCTGAGTGGTCAGGGACTACTTGTGAAGAGAAGAGGAAAGGTGGCACTAGCTTGAAAAGTCTCAAATTATTGCATTTCAAGTGCCGATTGGTTTTTCCAATGGTCTAAAATTCAAACGGCTTTTTTTTCAATGAATATAGGCTCAGGACAACAAATTTTCTGATCTAACTTGAAAATTTAAAATCCTGTTACCCAAGTCCGAACCCCCAGAGCCAGCCTGCAAGGCGGACACGTGTGGCGAACACGGAAAATGTGTGGAACTACAGTCGGGTTTAGTTCAGTGTCACTGTCATCGGGGATGGAGCGGATTCCGGTGCAACATTCCATCGTGTAAGTCACGTGAATTTTAGAGGGACAGTTGCCTAAACACGTTCAGAATTTGGAAAATGCTCATGTGGTACCTTTAATGCTGCGCTAACTTAGAACTAAAATTCAAAATATCAGTTTTGCAAGAGTAAACATTATTGACGAGGCAATGTTTTCAACCAGGCCAGTAATCAATAAACCCCAACAGTGGCCAGGGCCATGGCGCTCCACCTACAACTCCCAAACTTATTTCAGCATGTCCACCACTATCCTGCAGTAACGGGGGAATCATGGTGACCCTTAACGGGGAGGAGCACTGTCAGTGTCCTGAGGGTTTCAGTGGGAAGTGTTGTCAGAAGCAAGGTTCGCGGCAGCTTATCTATCTTTATTTTAATTAATCCACTTTCGTATTTCGATCATCTTGCTATCGTGGTATTGCCGGCTTGCCCGATTCTATGATTTTTAAGACGCGATCCTGGCTATCATTTATTTTGGCATCAAATTAGAAGGATACTTCAAATAGCAAAAATTCTGAACCTTTCCTTTTCAGTCTCGATTTGTTCACGTGACCCTTGCAACAGAAGGGGACTCTGTGAGCAGGTTGGAGTTAACTTCGCTTGTCACTGTCATGCTCCTTACTCGGGCCGCTTCTGTGAAATAGGTTAGTGTCTGTCTGTGTGTCTGTTCATCTGTCTGTCTGTCTGTGTCTATTTATCTGTCTGTCTGTCTATCTGTTCGCTTGTTTATCTGTCTGTCCGCCTGTTTGTCTGTCTGTCCGTTTGTTTATCTGTCTGCCTGCTTATCTGTTAATATGTCTGTCTAACCGCACTTCCCAAACTGCACTACCTAATCTCCACCCCAGAAAGAAAAGCCGTTGCCTGTAAAGTGGCAGATCAGATATTCAGCGTGGGACAAGTAATATCCCAACATTGCAACAGATGTGTTTGTCTGGAAAGTGGACATTTAGTCTGCACCAAACGAGTTTGTAGAGCAGAACATTTCATTGCTCCTACAAATGTCAAGCAGATCGTTTTTGAGGGTGAGTTGTTGCTAAACATGGCGATGGGAATGTTTTAATTGCCAAAAGATAAATTGATTGATAATAGTTGATTAAATAAAGTCAATACTGCACGTTCTGAACGGCTGCTTGAATAGCGTAAAAAACAGTAATCTCTTCTCTACCTTCTACTTCACAACAAAACATTCTACATTTCCCAGACAACCCAACTCCTTCAGGACACATGTGCGGGGTGTCCCCCTGTGTGTACGGCCGGTGTTCCAGTGTCCACTACCAACCCCGCTGTCGCTGCCATGCCGGCTACTCCGGGCCCACTTGTGAAACAGGTTAGGGGGTTGTTTGGTGCTTTGTAAGAAAACTTTTAAAAAATGTGCACATAGCTAAAATTTGGGAAATTGGCCCCGAAAATCGAAAAAACACGGTGGCCCCGGGATTTCGAATACTGCAAACTGCTAAGTTATAAAACAACGATTCCCGGTAGTGGTGACAGTTACCCAGCTTAGTCCTGACTACCGTGAAGTAACACCGTACCGTCCGGTCGTGGTACAACACCAGAGAGAGGTGGTAGTGGAGCAGCATCACCATCACCATCATCATCACCCGGTAACCTTGGAGGAACATCACCATCATCACCCGGTTAGGGTGGAGGAACATCACCATGTTGTCCGGGAGATTTACCAGGTACGTTCTTATATATTAAATGTATGCAAGTTTTTTTTAGAGACTCGTCCTTGTTTCCCGGAAATTACTTTCGCTCACATCTCTATAAGATTAAACTAAACATATACTTCTCACTTCAGCGGCCTACAATTATACATCAACCTCCACCGACATACCACAACGTTGAGGTAACTTACTTAAGATTCGAAGTTCGAAGTTCTACACCGTAGAATTATGTAGAAATCAGTCAGATTAAATTCATATTAAACGAAGTGCTTCGAAACCTTATTTTGCGGGACTAAATTCTTAACAAGTAAAATGAATGTTCCAACTGAAGAAGTGTCATATCGCTCATGTGTTCAGGTTCACAACCATCACCATGAAGCACAAATAATTCAGCAGAGAACTATACATCAACATTCAGGTATACTATTACAATGAATAATGTACACTGTATATTACAGTATACTGTGACATGTAGAGTGCAGCTAAACTGTGCAGTACAAATCGGTTAATAGTAGCTGAACGTACCAAAAATGTCGGATATTTTAGTATCACGCGATTGCGATTTTAGACCCTCATGGGTTAATCACAGTATATGATAGAAAACAACAAAACAACACAGCCACTTACCTATTCTCCTCCTCACAGCCTGCTCCAGAGTTGGATGTGGGCAAGGCAGCTGTAACGTCATCAGAAGTAGACCTCATTGTATCTGCAGACGGGGCTGGCAGGGGTCCTCCTGTCAACACAGGATAGGTTTGTTATTTGTTTTCAGCTTTTAATAATTTGTGAATTTGACTTGCAATAGAGCATGGGGTGTCATGTATACATGTTGGATAAAAACGTCGCGTGCGCGGCTCTAAAAAACTTCTTCGATACAACATTTTACAAGTAAATTCTATGTTCGCCTTTCGCGCGTTACGTTCACTTGAGATGCACTTATCAAATGCTAATGCATCGCGGTTGCGAAATAGAGCTTTTGGGCCGGGTTTAAAATTACTCTACATTGGTTTCATGCCCACAATCATATTTAACGACAAACGATACAACAATAGTGACACAACGTCATTGCAACATTACCTTCTGAGAAGTGAGAATCAAACTCGATGTCTGAGTCGAAGTTAATGTTATTGGTAGCCTTCCTGAAATGATGTCAAATAAATAATGACAAGTGACTTCAAAATATGTTCCCTAGTAACGGAAAAGAAATTTAAGTGATGTAGTCAGAAAATACCACAAAAGAAGGTCTCACCGAGAGTCGAACTCGGGTCGCAGGATTCAGAGTCCTGAGTGCTAACCACTACACCATGAGACCCGTTGAACACTTCGCTAATTAAAGTAATATATTGAATTTTATTTCAGAGCGCGACACTGAGGTTTCCTCTCCATGCAGCCGACATAGGTGCCATAACGGAGGCAGCTGCATAGTAAGAAGTAACTCTGCTAGTTGTCTGTGTCCAGCTCAATTCTCTGGAGCAGTTTGTCAAACAGGTGAGTTTCCTTTTTCATATTTTTGAATAAAATCAAAGGGTTTGGGCTGGTTGATCAGTATTCACAAAATGTGGATTGTCGAGAGGCAATATTTTAAAAGAAAGTAAAAAGGGTTACTTTAAAGATTCTTCCAAAGGCCGCTCTAAAATCCATCATTTGACAATTTTAAAGGCAATTCTTTTCATCGTGGCGTATGTACGTTATGATTATATTTAGAAGTAAGAAGATGGTAAGATCATAACCCGGAATAAGTCGAGATCATTATTTACCTTATTTAAGTCCACACACCACAGTTCACAGTTTTTGTTATTAACCAGAAAATTGAGAAATAACCTTCACCATAGCAAGCGTTATCAGTTGTCAAGTTCTGGTGGCCAACACTTGCAGGCAATAATATCTTTAATTCCATGGAAATAACTCCTGAACAGTTTTAACAGATTATCTGTGGCCTCCGCAGTTCAAGAAATATCTCACAGTTTAAAAAAGATTCGGGAGTTTTAACAAAATCTGACGCACTTTTTTTTTCAGACGTTGGCTACCACTGGTCACTGCGGTGATAACTGACGACTGATAACGCTTGCTTCGTCTACTTGGTTACCATGGTTACACGAAAAGTCAGTGGGAATTGGTGCTAGTTTACTTCAACTTCTCACAAATCACAACTTTACAATAAAGCGATATGCAGCTGTATGTCACAACAACTACAATGTATAAAACGATATCATTTCATAGTGAAAAAGAACGCGAAGACTGAACAGATTAACTGAATTACTAATAGATCTATCTCTGTATATTTAATTTGACTAATACTAACAATTTTGTTTAAAATTAATTTCACTTTTTGTAAAATAATATTTGTACTATATAATGTTTCACACATACAAACTTTGACAAGCCACAAGTTTTGTATACAGCTCTCTGTGTAAAAGTTGCTAATTCGTTTTAAAAAAGTTCTTTTTTTCTATTCTCTACTTTGAGTCCATTAATGGTATACTAATGGAAGCCTAACGCCCTAACATTCAAATTCAATAAGAAATATTTCTAGCCTAAGTAATTGCCAGTCTATTTAGGTGGGATCTGGGCATATCATAATTAAAGCTGATATGCAATTGATAACATAAACTAATCTTTTAAATTGCATCTGATTAGATAAAGATCCAGTTTCGCGCTACAAGGTGGGGTATGGTACGAAGTGCAATAATTGCTTGACTTTTCAAAATATGCCTCCTCATATTATAAAACCTTCCTGCCATAACTCTTCTACATCATTTTGCGTAAATAAGACTTTTAGCTGTTGAACCGTTTTCAGTGCCTTTATAAATTGCCGCATCGCACATAGATAACAAAAGAACTATGCGATTTTCGTTCTCATGGCAAGAGATCTCAAGACTTACCTCCCCTAACAACACGAGAAGCATTTCGGGTTAGTTTTTCTGACAAAACCAGGCACCATGATTCAGCTTTTTTTTTGAATATCACACGGTTTCATTTCCACTTTATGTATGTGTTATTTTTTGACGAAGTATATATTTTGATAAAATCCTATGTGCCCTCACGTCTGCCCAACGCAAAAGTTTAGGGAAAGATTTCTCTTTGCCACGCTAAACACAGGTATATGTGTTAATTATGGGAGATAAAAGACGTGTATACAGCTCTTTTAATCAAGTTACGCACTTCCCATGACTCTCCCCTAAGCAGCATCCCCTCTAGAACAAGACAGTATTATCATTTATTTCACTATGTTATTATTCATCTCACATTCTGCACCTCAGATCTACCCGCGACTTGTGGTTTCCTGAATTTGTCAGTAAATTCGTGGCCGATCTCTTTTAGGGGTCTTACCTGACTTCTCCGAACGTTCAGTTTAAATGATTAATGAATTTGCGGGAGACTCTTTCTAACAAACGTATAAATGAACAGAAAAGCCTAATTTTAAATTTACCTCTCAATTTCAGTCGACTGGGCAGGCACGGCGTGTTCAGATAATCCACGCAATATCCGTAACGATCCGTAGCAGTGTCTTTTCCACTAAACTTGATCTTTGCGATTATCCTCCTCTAAGCCTTGCTTTTGCGACATCAATTATACACATTTATTTCGATGAGCTTGACTTCGTTACTGTTCTAAGTTTGAGATCAGGATTGTGGCAACTCCGGGTTTAGGCTCTCCCCAACCTGTGCAGATTGTGATAAGTCGCATGGTATACAGGGGGTTATCATGTAGACGAGTTATCTTTTAGGTTTTTTCTGGAATTTGATTCCCTTAGTTACCCATGGGTTTTCCGGCAAACCTTCCAATTAACAAGAGAATAAAATTCAAGAAATTAACATGATCTTTATCAGTTCACCTCTGTTCGATAATTTTTTTCAAAACTTTTAGGGACAATTGACCTTAGATAAAGACACCTAACTACTAATTCATAAGAAATCAGACGACGTTTAAATGTTTGATTTTAAGGGACCACTTAATGCCCTTGAGTACTTTTAAGTAACATAAGTCATTCATCCAGTCGATGAGAAAAAGGTGTGGTGGTGCTAAACAAAGGTTTTAACTAAAAATCTTAAAAAATGAGTAGTTACACTTACAGCAAGATTGCGGGTGACTCTTTTTTTTTCTCCAGATGAGAACATCCTGCTAGAAGACACGTTTATTTAGTAAATTCCCTGTGAATGAAACGTTGTATTAATTCGATGAAAATTGGCCAGATGTTTCTCTATCTACACGGTCAATGATCCTACAAGTTTGAATAAGACAAATTCTCAAATTGGCCAGCAGGGACCGATCTAATGAAACGCAATAGCAAGGTTTTGTTGTCCCAGCCTGTAGTAAAAAATACAAAACAGACCTATAAAATCATCTGACTCCAATGAAATATATTTACCTTCATAACTAGCTGCAGGTGTGATTATGAGGAAGAGAAGTACAGTCAGCATTGTTTAACTGAGGGCTACCTTTTCTCTTTCACGTCGCCTATCTGTCGCTCCATTTATCTGCTATCTACATATTTCTAACAGGGGCACTACGTTTACTGGTCGTTCACACATTACGTTATCAGCTAATTAAATAACTATGCTAATTACACAAAATATCATAAGTGTCTTAATCATTTAATGCGAGCTTTTTATAAAAGAAAATCGCCCTGTTACGATTGCCTGTATCAGAGATTTTAATCGAAACAGCAGATTAAACAGACGAAAGCAAAACTAATCTCCATCTAGCTCATGTGATCAAACATTCACTATAAAGTTTTGGCTACTTTGACTTGAAGGATCGACTTCAAAGATATTAAAACTTTAATTTTTTTAAATGATGTGTCTCGCTCTGCTCACTTTAGATCTCTATCTCATCACCATAACATTTTATCACAAGAACAAACATAATCACTGGATCAATTAACTTCTCTGTAAAGTCCCGCACAGGCGCCGAAGACCCTGGCAAACAGCTCAACTCGTAAAGATAATCTAGATCCCCATGGTATAATTCAAAAGTTAAGACTCTTTTGAATTGTGTAAACAGTTGAGTAGTATCGCTCAACGAGGCAGTTTTTGGGATGAATTTTTAAAAACTCGAAAGTCCAAAATCACGTACTTATTAGGGTCATTGGATAACACTTGTGCGACTGAAATTTAATCAAATATAAGAATATATCTAACTTATTCCGACGCAACTTTATACTTACAATTAGTGAAATTTTTCTATTATAAGAATCTGTCGGCTTAAAGGGATTGAAAATTTGACCATCCAACTGTCGTACAGCGTACTGCAGAGTCTCACGTTGTGAGCCATTTCAAAAAGATCTGAATTATCAATTTTGTTGAAATCAAAAAAGTATTTCTTTTATTCAAGATGGTAAGCAAAGATCACTCCGGTGCCAACACAATTTCCCCCAGAAAATCGCGCATGAATTTGATTGTCCAGCAGCTCTGAGGTGAGATCAATAGTATGAAATGTTAAAGTTCCTTGGAAAGTCGAGCAAAAGTTTTATCGGGAAAGCATTGCTCGCGACTAGAATGTAAGGGAAAGCGTCCCGTATGCCCAGTATCTCGTACCATTTGTGTTAACTTTTTAACTTAAAAGAATGTAAAAAAAGGAATACGAAAAACGCCAAGGATCGGAATTAAGTTACAGCTTATCGTAACGTGACATTCGCATTATGTAGTTAAGAAAACCAACAGTTACCGACAGTTACCAACAGTTACCAACAATTTCCAACAGTTACCTACAATTACCAACAGCAACGAACAGTAATGAACAATAACCAATAGTTACCAACAATAACAAGCAGTTACCAACAGTTACCAACAATAACCAACAGTAACACACTGAAAAATTCTGTTCTTTCAGCGGACCAATGTGCACGTGTGCAGTGTGTACATGGCGCATGTAATAACGGCAGGTGCACGTGCGACAGTGGCTGGACCGGACCTCGCTGCGATCAATGTAAGTTTGGAATTCGGAGTATTTCAGTATTTTATTTTTCCTTGTACTCAATAACTGGTGAATCTCATGTATAACTATCGTTGGTTGGTATACTAAAAAGAAGGTAACTATAATATTTTGTTCAGAGACAAGTCCTTTTCATAACAAAACCATAACAACAACATCACCATGACAACAACAAGAAAACAAGGTTAACCACGTGACGTAACAGAATAAACTTCACAGTTGACACGTGCAGCAACAAGAGGTGTGAACACGGACAATGCATTGTGTCACGTGACCAGGGCGCACAGTGTCGCTGTGACCGTGGATACGTGGGTGAAAGTTGTGACATTGCTGATCCTTGTACTGGTACGTGACTATACCTCATCTTCTTTGAACTTCAAATTTCTTAAACGTAAGGAACGTAGTACGTACGACTAAGTTGTTATTACTTTAATATCGGAATAATCAGGCTGATTTATCATTTATGTGGGTATAGGGTCACTCCTGTTTTTCAAATTCCTCGCTCAATCTAGAGGTTTGTTATCATTGTACAAATGGTTACAAAAACTGTCTGAAGAGGAATAATTCAATTATTGAAATGGCATAACAATATCTATTATCCATGTCATTTTAAAATTAACAATGATGCAAATCTTTCCGAATAAAAATTTCTACTAAAAAGAACTAAAAATTCAGTGCATCCATTATTATTGGTAACTCTTGATATGAATTGTCCGTAAATTCAATTTATTTCAAAAGCAATTCACAGTTTAGAGTTTAATTCTTTACTTCTTCTGTCTTCTTCTGCGCTTTAAAACTGAAGCAGTTTGAATGTGGTGTTGGGTAAATGTTTTTTTTGTCATGTAACAGTATAAGTGGGGATCGATGTCATCATGAGACAACATTCTTCCGTCTTAGCACAAGTTCTTCCATCCATATTATTTGTCAATTATTCAATTTGAAAAATCATCCGAGGACTGATTCAGCATTTTCAATCCTAATGAACATGAATCTTGCTAAGGCGTGTTCTTTGAAGGATACCAAACAAAACAAATTTTATACAAGAACAGTGCGCTGACCAAATACACTACCATTAAACCAGTGATAATTCCAGTAACTTTCAGCTCGTAATGATCATTATACCAGAGTTCAGCAAACTCGGGGGTCATCTCTAGTACACCATCCTTGTTGCACTTGTAGTTGGTCATGTCCTGACAGAACATGTCACATGTCTTTCTGCACGTGCCAGATTCGTCATACAACGACCAGCCGTTCCCCTCGCACGTGCTGCCGTACCAATTTGGCGCGCATTCTGAGCACTGCTCTCCCGCCCAGCCTTTTACACAGATAAGACTGCCGTTCTGCGCGCACTGCGTTCGTGGGTTTACTGGGTTGCAGTAGGTGTCACACTTGGGGCCGTACCAATCTTTAATGCATTTCTCACAGTCTGTAGTGATATTTCTTTTGCCTGCGAGAGATATATTGTATGAGCGAGAGGATATCAATATTGTTTTAGTGATGACTGATGGCCCAAGAGTTTGCAAAGGTTTTTTTTAGTTTTTTTAGAGCTTCTAGAAAATGACTTGAGCAAAATTTCGCCCTGGTTTTAAAAGATGTATACATGGCACATTACACTTAACTACACTATCACATTAGTGATTGATGGCAAATAGAAACTGATTATGATCATATGACGAACCTTTACATGTTTTTACCCCGGAAGAATCACATGAGTAAAAGTTACTGGAAGTATTACAGAATGTTTGACAATAGCTGCCGAAATAGTCTTTCTTGCATACCATCTCTCCTGAAAACGTTAGTAGATCACAGTCTAAACTATTAAAGAATGTCTTGTGGATAGCAAAAACGAAACTTAATTTATTATTCAAGATTTGAAAATCTTTCCACTAACCCGTTTCAGGATCACAATCGTTTCTCTTTGTGTCAGGGCAGTAAACATCACAAGTTTCGCCGAAATACTGGTCAATACAGGCTTGGCAGTTTTTTCCTGAAAGTGATAATTTGTAGATAGAAGTGTGGCAAAGCTGTCCGTCTGTCTGTTTGTCTTCCTGTTTTTCCGTCTGTTTGTCAGTCTGTTTTTTCCTAAAAATGATAATTTGTATAAAGGAGTGAGCAAAAGCTGTCCGTCTGTCTGTATGTCTGTTTGTCTGTCTGTTTGTAATTGTCTGTTGGTGTGTTTTTCTGTATGTTTCATAGTGTATCTTCTACATTAGTAACAAAGATTAGTTGAATTTTACCTATATTTAATATTATATAATTACCTATAGTTTACTGAGATTTCTCACATTTTCTGATTAATAATCTAGTTAAAAATACCATAAGACTAGATTCAACATACACAATTATTGAAAAACACGAGGCAGTGCACAGTTAAGTAATAAGTCCGGAATACAACAGATTCAGCCAATTTGAGAAAGGACATTCGAGCCGAGCAAGAGCTATATTTTACGAATAGACGAGTTTACCAGAACCTTAAAAGTACCTGAGTAATGGCTCTTACAGATCAAACTGCCATGTTTAGGATGACATGTATTACGGGATGTCTCGTGACACTGCGTGCTACATTCTTCTCCGTACCTAGAGAATGGTTTAATAATAATTAAATATTAAATGTTATAGAGTAAGTGAACTAGTGTTAGTGCACTAGTGTTAGTGTCAGCGCAATGTTAGTGTTAGTGTAAGTGTAAGCAATAGTTTTACTGTTAGTGTAGTGGTACCTTGAGTATTGAGTAACCTGGGTGACCAAGTAACCACAGTAACAGTTAACACTGAACCATAGTGATTCTTGAAATCCAAAATGTTTTGTGACTTCTCACATTTATCATAACGGTCCATTACGTACAATCAGCACACTACCGTATTATATTGTTTAAACCCTTCAATAACATTATCTCTAAACATTATGAGACTCAGACAGAAAGTTCAAGTTTAAAGTTAAATATACTTAAAAAACAAAGGTCGGGTCTCCCCTGCACCTCCTCTCCACAATAGAATGAGAGCTAAACGTTGTCAACACCTGCCTCACTAAAATCTAATTTGTCGTGTTGCCACCATGGAACATCCCTCCCCCTTACCCTTCCTCGACGTTTACATACACACAGACAAGTCCACGTCCGTCTACAGGAAACCTACACATACCAACCTCTACACGAAGTACTCCTCCTGCACCACCAACTCCTCCAAAAACAGCGTCATCAGATCCCTCACACGGCGGGCCTACAACCTCTGCTCTCCCGGCCCCAACAGTTGGACTTAGAACTTCAGACGGTCAGACACATTTGCCTCCTCAATGGCTTCCCTCCACAACGGATCACCTTGATTATGGAAGAAGTTCGGCGTAGATTCCTTTACCCCTCAAGACGACGGACTCCTACCAGAAAGACTCCCAACTACTCCCTCTCCGTCTCCCTCCCCTACCATCCCTCCCTCTCCAAACCCCTGAAGAAAATCCTTGGTCAACACGACATTAAAGTGACACACTCCTCCTCCACCACTCATCGTAACCTCCTCACAAAGACGAAGACTACCCCTCCTCCTGACCTCACTTCCAACACCATCTACGAGATCTCCTACTTGGCCTGCAGCTCTACCTACAAAGGACAGACTTACAGACCTCTCATCCACCGCATGAAGAAACACGAACGCTGCCAGAGACTTAACAACACCTCTGACGAGACCCTGGACAAAATAAAGTCTGCCCCTGCTCACCACTCCCTCACAAATGGACAGAGAATAGCTTGGAACGACATCAACATCCTCAAAACCCTTCCTTCCAGATCCCACTTGGACCTGACTGAGCAAGCAGCCATTCACATCAGAAACACTTCCATGAATCGGACGGACAGTTCCCCGAAATGCAGCTCACTCTGGAATCCCATTCTCCCCAAAATTGCTGCAACTCTCAAACCCAACCCCTCTGACATTACCTTCTCCTCCTAAGAAGACTAGATTTTTACATTTGTGATTATTGTCATGTTACCCTCAACTGTTCACACCCCCTCTCCATCAGCCCTCACAAGCACTGACACAACCCCTCTCCATATCTAAGGCTCACTTCACTTTTCACCTTTAGCTGACGACGATTAACACATGTTTATTGAAAGCTTCTTTAAACATCAAACTCGTATCTATTTATGTCTATTAACACCCCTACAAGAGTAACCTTTGTAACCTAGCAACTTGGTAACCTGGTAACTTGGAAACCTTGGTCACCTGAACCGTGCCAGAACATCCAATGTGACTACATACATGGATAGGAGACGTTTCCTTTACAAAGGATTATATTAACAAAACATAATTCATTAATCGACAGTTCTTGATCGTATCTCTTATCATCACATTGTAATCTTCAACCCTGACAACTTGAGTAACCATGTTAATCTTGGTAACCCGGATAACCTGTTACCCTGGTAACCTAATAAGAGAATAAGCTATTAACTATGAGGGTTAATCTTAAGGTTTAGTGTAGTGTTAGGGTCAGTGTTAGGGTCAGTGTTGTGGTTAGTGTGTAGTGTTAGGGTCAGTGTTTACTTTACCAAGAATGTTTGCATCTCTTCTGGCCCGCTTGCCCACACCAGTATCTCTCTGTCTCTTTACAGTATCTACAGGTAGATGTCTCTCCGTCCAAGTAGTAGTCCTGAGTGAAAGGTGAGGAAAATTGAAATATCAGACACACATGTCAGTATCGGCCAGTTTATCATTTAATTTCTATCCATCAGTAATTCGCTAGGTTTTATGTAATTTTTACATAACTTAGTAGAAATTACCTGTTTGCATTCAGTACAGTTTTCTCCAGCTCTGTTTGTTAGCTGTAAACAAATCTTCTCTCCAGTCGTTTTGTTACATTTCCAGAGCCCAAACTCCTTCTTACAATACACCTAAGTCATGTTATTTAGTCTATTATATAAGGGTTAACACATAAATTAATGTAGTTCAAGGTAAAAATTAAAATGCAAGATGTGCAATCCATTAAAATTCTTTGTTTTATAAAATGGGAGTATTGCACTGTAATCACTTATGACATTTGTACAAAATTTCGAAGATTTTTAAAATTTTCTTCCCATCATTTACCTGACAGTTAGGACCGTAGTAATGTCGTATACAACTAGAACAGTTGGTAGCAGGGTTCCAGTTTCCAAGACATACCTTCTGTCCTTGATCAGTACAGTTGTATCTGCTTGACATTTCACAGTGGATCTGTGTAGAAAAGTAGGATATTTAGAAACTTGCAAATAGTAACTTGCTTGAAATTGAAATTTTATAAAATTACCCTTGTGATATACTATAACTTGAAAAATGAAAAACCGACATAATATTTAATTCAATAAAATCAAAACGATTAAAAATCTCACATCGCAACGTTCACCAAACCAGGTGTCTGCACATTGAGTGCACTGTGCTCCAGTCCAACCCTGCCTACACACGTGCTCACCCTCGGAACTGCACGTGTAGCGCGGCAGGTTTGGTACACACGTGAGGTTACAGTGCGCGCCGTAGTGATGTTCTGTACAGGATGTACAATCAGGACCTGGCAGTACAGTGTGATAACATAGACGATAATAAATAGAGAGGAAGAAAGGAATATAAGTTCTTACTAAGTTACTAATACGAATTGACGCCGTCAAAAGTGAGACCGTCAATTTGACGGTCTTACTTTTATGGCACGATGAAGTTTGTTTGATCTGGAATCTGTTTCTGGCCCAGGAATTCCTGCCAGCGGTGTTAAAGGGATACTCGCCAATACTCCAACTGTACCTGATAGCTAAACTTACCCGCAAAGTTTCCGTCACATACTCTAGTTCCGTTCTCACTACATAGGAAGTGTCCCGGAAGTGGGGAACACGTGACATCACACTTAGAACCAAACTTGTTTTCCGGGCAGGTTGTCTCCTTATGGCATTCTTCTCCTGGAGAAATAAGGTAATCTTATTTCCTTAGCAACCAGATTGGTTAACTTTAATAAGGTTATATTAGTTCCTTAGCAACCAGACTGGTTAACTTTGATAAGGTGACATTAGTTTCTTAGCAACCAGACTCATAAACTTTCATAGGAGAATCTTAGTCTCTTAGCAACCAGACTGATTCAGAACACCACAACACAACCCAACACTACCCACCTATTGCAGGATAAATACAGAACTTGTTGCCACGTTCTGTACACGTGTAACTCTCTGTATCTTCACAAAACTTATCACACTTATCTCCATAGTGATTATCTCTACATATCTTGTCGCCTGGGGTAACATTGTAACACATGGACTTAAACAAATAGCGTGAGCGAATAATATTCGCATGTATTAATTCTTTTAGTCGAACAAGACTGCTCTTTAAAATCCCTATTCTAAAACAAAAAGTTATGAGAAAAAAGAAAAGCGTACAAAATTAGATTTTTCTTGAGCAAATTCAAAACAACTAAATGAGGCAGAAACAGGGTAAAAATCTTACAAAAACATATTATAAAAATATTACAAAAACAAAGGGAAGTTCTAAACTATACCTGTCTCAGGATTGCAGGAAAAGTTCGCGTTTTCTTCACACCTAACTTCACACTTCATACCAAACATTCCATCTTTACAATCTTGGCACCCTATCTGAAACCAGGGGGGTTAAAATAAGCCATGCGGTCTCTGTAGCTCGTTGTTTTCCAACGCACAAAAACTGTAAAAATTCGTGGAATTTTCTAAAACGTCTGCTATTGTCACATTGAAATTTACTACTTGAGTAATAGAGTAACTTCCTTCTCCTTCAACTCTACAAAGAACAAAGGAAACTGACAGAAAAGTAAAACAAAAGTGAAGAAAGCGAACAAACCCCAATAAAGTTAGGATCACACTCCAGTCTGTAGGTAAAATGTAGTATCCCCGTGTTGTCGAAACCATCGTGTTGCTGCAATGTGATGTCTGGCTGAAGAGCACCTGGCAGTTTGAGAAAATTTAAGTTTGGATAAGTATGGTTTAAATTCCAGGAAAGATGGTTTCCAGTATCAGATTATTGGTTTTAATGAACTTATATTGTATTGATTAATTATGGGACTTCGCTCAAAACTTTTGAACTGCTGAATAGAAAAAAATGTATCTTCTTCATGAGTGCAAGGCCAAAGCACACGGCTGTTTAAGAGATGGTAGCGTAATAAGTTTTTGTCTAAAACTTTTTCCGGTCCTTGTTTTCGTCAATTGTTTTGAATATGATAAGCTTATCTGGCAAAAATTGTTATATTTTTAAGTCTTTTTCACTGCAAAACCCTTATTACTTTATAAGTACATAAATATTATGCAACTGTCTTCTACTCTGCAGTAAGTTTAAGTGTTTTAGACCCATGATGGGGAAGGCTTTAAACTCAGACAGTTGAAAATAATATACGAAATTACGTTTGATTTGTAACGTTTGATTAGGTAGAAACCACTGGTCAATAACAGCAAAACAATGACAAGTAGAAAACAAATAACTCAACAGAAACAAACAAAAAACCATGAAGAGCAAAACATCTGTTTAAGTTTATACTATAACCCAAAGCAACAAACTATTATAACAGAATTACCTGGGTGAAACGTGTATGATGTCTCGAGTATCTGTTTGATGGCATTGTTTACCACAAAAGTTAAGTTAACTGATCCTTTCGTAAGTTTTATAGGGAACGGGTTTGGTAATGGACCTGTTAGGCAGATGTATTTAAACGACCGCCAATGCTTTACCTCAAAACAGCAATGAAGAAAATGAAAATAAAAACGATCAGACTTAGATAGATTATAAGATTGTAAGATGACATAAACAAGCCTCTAACCCAAATTTGGAAGGTCGAAGAACTTGATGTCATAATGCTTTGAACTGACCCCGAAAGGGGTCAGCTGATAACGTTCACTTGTCCTCAATAAACTGTCTGAAATCATCTCATCAAATCCAAATAATTCAGCCTTAAATAAAACTGACGAGAAATTCCATTTATCATGATCTGTTCCTCAAGTCATGGGTAACTGACACAGAACTCAACTTGTAACTACCAAGACTTAAATGAACTATTTACACAACCACACAAACACACAAACACGCAAACACACAGACACACAAACACAGAGGCACACAAACACACAGACACACAAACACACAGACATACAAACACACAGACACACAAACACACAGACATACAAACACACAGACAGTTTCCTCACATCCCCTGTAGACTGCAGTTTGTATAGACAGCGATACAGAATAGTCGCAAATACCGGAGTCTTGTACGAAACCTCCACACGTGTCGTTCTGGTACCTCAGTAGTTCTATGTAGAGAGTTCCTTCACTCCTCACCTGAGCCGAGGTTACTTTATATTACTTAACAGCTTATATTAGAAGTCACTTTATATTTCTTAACACTTAACAGCTTAAATTAGAAGTCACTTCATATTACTTAACAGCTTATATTAGAAGTCACTTCATTTTACTTAACACTTAACAGCTTAAATTAGAAGTCACTTCATATTACTTAACAGCTTATATTAGAAGTCACTTCATTTTACTTAACAGCTTGTATTAGAGGTCACTTGACATTACTTTACACTTAACAGCTTATAAAGCAATGAAAGGCATTAGTTTGGTTAACTTAGTTGGAACATATGGTATCAGACTATCGACTGACTAAGGTAGGGTTAAGAAAATCTTGACGCTAGCAACGATCCCCTTTCCATAGTTCCACTAACGATAATTTAAGATTAAATATGTAGTATAAGTTAGGGGTCACTAGTATAAGTATTAGGGGTCACTTCATATTACTTTACACTTAACAGCTTATATAAGAAGTCACTACATATTACCTAACACTTAACAGCTTATATCAGAAGTCACTTAATATCGGTCAAGTTTCGTAATCGATTAAATTTGGAAACATAAGATCTATACTTATTCAACGGAAACTTACGTAATTGCCAACTGTAAATATAAGAATCAGACAGAGACGACTAACAACAACTTCAACCCTCATAGTTAGAAAATAACAAAACAAACATGGTCAAGACAAAATCCCGGTAGGTATCGTGATTAAACTGAAGTTCTGATTTGACTGAGAGTTATCTTAAAGTCGGCCCAGTGGTCGGTTTTAACAGTTCTAAAAGTCGTGATATCAAATGACGATCTGGTTCAGCTCGGGCTAGTGAACCAAAATAATCCGGCTCGTAGAAAATATTCCGTGTCTTTACCACACAGCGTTATTCAATTAGGCATGTCTCAGCATCGACCAATTAGAAAAGACGTTTGAGTTTTGAGATAAAAAGAATACTAAAGAATTAACTCCGTCTGAAATTGATTCTGGACTTTTTAACTTAAAGTTTAAAAAGTGTCGAAGATAAAATTGAAGTCTGCTGGCATGTAAAATCTTCAGCACCGGCTTTAATTTGATTTAAGGGACTGGACGATAACACACAATACATTGAGTGGAATTAACGATCGAACTTCAGCTCTATCTTCTCAGAGAACTCGGATTGAAATTAAACCAACTCCCTAGTCAATTCTAGTAAGTTATTAAAATTGCCGCCAAGTCACCATGACACTAAACACTAATAGCTTTAAAGATAGAGTTTGTGGTTTAAGTAAAGGCAGCTAAAGTGTCGTAAGATTACTTTGAATGATGATATCATATCATTCTAATAAGGTAATGTTCTTGGTACCTGCCATACTTATTGGAAGATAAAGCCCTCGATTCATCTTTTTACTCATCGATCAGTTCGCAAATGCGACCATATGTGCAGATTTCGTTTTGAGATGATTTTTCATGTTTGCTTTTTTCTCATGATGATTTAACTTCGAGCAACAGATGAACAGGTTTATTCAGCTTTTCACAGGCGAAAAATTTGGATTTTTTTTAATTCTTAAAAAATTTATATTTGCTTTTAAGTCTTATGTTCTTGTCGGCAACTGAAATCGACTTTTTCCGCAGGGGTGAATACTACATGTTACTAATTTTTTCTTATTTTGTTTTCGAGTTAAAGAATTACCTTGCCATTACTTTATCATGTTATAGTGATATCACAATCAAATTCCAGAGCTAAGTAATCATCTACCGTGTCCGGATCTCTAATAGTTACTCTTAATAAGGAAGAAAAGTAGAAAAAGTACACTGATGGCATTGCTACTGTTTAAAAAGTAGCCTTGTGGTACCATAACAAGAAAAACTAACAAAAATAGGTAGCCTGAACGTCAATAAACTACAAATTTTTATAATAATCTGATTGCTCAAATATTTCAGAGTACAATTGTGGTCATGGTCGGTGTAGGTTGCAGTCAGGCGCCCCAGTATGCTACTGCCATAAAGGATGGACTGGAAAGCACTGTCAAAAACGTTAGTCACAATATTTGCATGCTAAAGTTTATGTATTGTACTAGCTTATTGTTGGGATAACTGTGACTAACCAAAACTATGTTGCGGGATCAAGACAGAACAAGCCTGCCGTAGTACTAGTAAAAATATTCTAAACAAAGTAAAGGTAGAGTACAGATTAGTCATAATAAATATTCTAAATCAAAGTAAAGGCAGAGTACAGATTACTAGATTAGTCATAATCTTGAAATCTAGGGCATAATAACGTACTTAAGTTTAGATCAAGATAATGAATTTGAAAGAATAGAAGAATGGTCTGTGCCCACTGTCTTATACAGTAATACCCAATCTCCTCTTCTTAACGATTGTGACACAATCAGAAGAAAAGAGACATAAATTCAAGAATAATATATATGATCTACAACAGAGGACGTTTGTTCAACATACAGATGTCAGAGAGGGAAATGTGTCTTATCAAATGGTTATCCTACCTGTCAATGTGATGAGGGGTATCATGGAACATTCTGTCAGCTAGGTAATGTTTTTCAACCAATGGCTTATTCATCTCTCAGCATCAGCCCAATAAATATAATCACTTGTCTTACTATTATGCTTTGGTATGTACTAATATTTGAACTGTAGACTTGAATTCTCAATCTCACCGTTACAGAAAGTTTATGTCTGAGAAACTCACCCTGTATTCATGGACGCTGCATTGAAGAGCTTGGCAAAGCTAAGTGTATCTGTGATGTAGGATGGGCAGGAACCTCATGTAGTAACAGTATGTCTTGGCTTATCTGAGATTTTTACAGTAACATTTGGTTCTGACAGAGAACATTTCTGCAAATTACATTAACTATCCAGGGAGGTTTTTAAAGCATATTAATGTTATATTAACCTTATACAGAGAATCACTGCTTAAACTGCAAGAATGGAATCTGTAATTTCATCACTGGACAGTGCCATTGTAACACAGGCTGGACTGGTGAGTCAAAAATGATTCCTCTTCTTTTAATTTTTCGTGAATACAATGGTAGAAACCAGAAAGATCTCACGAACAATATAAGTATCATTAATGTCGCAACTCACCAAACAAATATATCCAGTTATCTGACATTATATTTAACCTTAACAGTAGGGGCCCCTCCTCTTGACAGGTTTCCACACTGATTAATCAGTTTAAAGAAATAAGCCTTCAGGCTGGCAAATTTCTTGAGAACACTTAGTATGTAGCCTTAGTATATAAATATAGCCTTTTTCCAACAATACCTTAGCTCATAAGAACTACAGTAACTCATTTCTGTTTTTTGGTGTAACATTAATTAATGTAGATACCGTTGATGTAAAATATTGATTCAAATTGATTAATAATGGCCGATTTTAGACTTTTAGAGGCAGTAAAATGGTCAATTTTTGGCCATTTCTTAGCAATTGCATTTATTATAAACAAAATCTATACTTTTGCATAGTTACTGCATACTTAATTTTAAATTTCAAACCAAATTTTTTCGTTGTCATATTATATAACAACGAAAAAATTTGGTTTGAAATTTAAGATTATTATTATAATTATAACTTATATAGAAGCCCATGATTTCATTCCTCTAAACCTATGACTCATCTGTGATTCCTAGTAAATTTTGATTCCAGGAGAAGATTGTAATACGAAACATCCATGTGCTTCTTATCCCTGCAAACATGGTAAATGTAAACTGATGGGGCATACAATTCAATGTCAGTGTGAACCTGGTTGGACAGGTGATCATTGCGACAGCTGTAAGTTACAGTTTTTCACTCCTATTAATTCAATTCATTCTTTAAGATGAGGTCAGCAAAATATGACTTTCTTTGACCTATTAAGATAAATACAGGTATCAGTATGTGGCACACAACAATAGAAAATGGAGTTAAAAGAAAGCTTTAGTTTAATCTCTAATACTTAAAAACCTTTTGTTGGCAGCTGATGACTATTACCATATCATCAGTTAATCAGTGTACCAACATAAGCTGTATAAATGGTGGATGTGTTGCTGAAAATGGTATTTCGTCATGTCGCTGCAATCCTGGATTTACAGGGTCCAGGTAACAAGTAACAGCAGATCAAACTAGAAAAGCAAACTTTTCAGTAAACCACAGATACATTTGACTCCATTTACCTTGCCCAAATCTTTTCTATCGAAAGGAAATTGCATATTTGAATGAAAATGTAAGTCCGGGTGTATAATTGAATGAGTAGGTTCATGGTAAAATCACTCAGGTGTGAAATAAGAGACTTCTGTCATGGGCAGACATGTAGCGGCAATGGTAAATGCAGAATCTTTGAAGAAAGGGCTTGGTGTGACTGTAAAAAAGGTTGGACAGGAGCCAACTGTTCCAGTAAGTTAAAAAGGAAGTCTCAGAGTAAAGACACAGCATCCACTCTTACATGCTAGTGCAGAGTTATTTAATGTTTGATTAGATAGGAATATTAAACTATGCTAGGGAATTGTTTATGATGAAAATGCAAAATACCATTATTTTTTATGTGGATGGGAGGTTATAGGTTTTCCTTTTTTCCTATTGAGTGCTATGAATTTTCAACTACCTTAGGAGACATATTTACGGGGTATGAAATTCGGGGATTTTCGGAAAAAATCCCTATATTTTCGTACTACCAAAATTTTGACCTCCACTTCAAAACCCCCCAAACTAATTTGTTTGTAATTGGCTCAAAAAGGGTTAAATTGAGGTGTATTCATCACATAGTTATTTTACATGGTCTGTGAGACAAGGAAGAACATTTCTCAGGTACATAGAAAGTTAATTAGTATTAAAATAACTAAGTAAAAATCATTATCATCCATGGTGGTGAGATATCTGGAACTGCGGAGGACTCTAAACCACGGAGATCGCCCATACCTTCGGGAGGCTTAGAAATGAAGCTCAAAGGTAGGGGAGACTTGATTGATAAGTTGAAGCTGCTGTTAAGGGACGCCTATAACTGGGATTCAAGATGAAGGAAATGACAAGACGATGATAATGAAGAGGATGATTTTTGATTAGTTAACTTTCTTCACGATAATATCAAATTTTATAAAAAAATTGAGTTTGATTTTTCTAAAATAATTGAAGGTGAAAACGCGCCAATTTAATTCGGGGAACGAAATTTTGGGATTTTAAAAAAATCCCCATTTCATTGTCCAACCATTAATTCGATACCCAGATTTTTGATCCGCGTAAATATGTCTCGTAAGGTATATATAGATTATAGATATTGTATATGATGATGTTATGTCATAACTATTACTGAATGTGAACAACATAGGATGTTTAAATCAGACCAATTGCAAGCCAGCACATAAAAAGTGTGCCTAAATCGTGCAATGGGTCTTGTCCGCACGCAATGGGTCCCGTAAAACGTCTTATGTTATTCACAGTAACTTACTTACTTATCCTTTCTTCATGGATTGAAGCACTGGTTTCAGTCATTAAAAAGCTTTTAAGGTAATAGTACATTCATATATGCCATTGGTTAGTGTGGCCAACAAATTCTATCATTAACTTTAATTCACAAGCTACAAACTGAAATAGCAATTTCAGAATTCAATTCGGCATCATCATCGACACTAGAAGAAGAACCTTCTCCTGAACTGATTTACAGAAACTTGGACGAAAAGATTCTGTAACTTGAAGAGATTCTGTAACTTGGTTTATCAGATATTTTGAACTCTTTGTACATTCTTATGACGAGATTATATCCGTCTTCCGTTCTAAGGAAACAATTCTCTGAGCTGCGAGAGTCGGTTATCACCGTGACAATACATATGCATAACCAACTAATGAAAACAATGAAAAGCAATTACCAATGTCAGTAAAAATTGCAAATATAAAATTAAGAACTGATGAATATTTCTTTGCTACTTTTTCTTAACCTTGTATTATGAAAATGAATGATAATTGTCAGTGAACTAGAATAAGAAGAAACAATAAAATAAGGTTTCAGTAAAAGAGATTGTTACTTTTCGTCTCAATATGGGGTCGTTTACATATGACGTCATCACCTAGGGGGGAGGGGGGGTTTTCAAATGATGATGATTGATGACGAGGGGGGAGGGGGGTTTGGCCAATGATGATGTCATCAAAAATTTTTAGGATTAATAGGATTTTTTTGAAAATTTTTGATTTCTCTTGATAATTTTTATCAGAATTTTACATGGTGAGAAATTAAATGTAGAGAGAGCCACGCAGCGCCTGGTAAGCAACCCCCGGAAATTCAATAAAACAATAAATTTTTCAATAAAACAATAAATTTAAGTTTCTTGCCATTGATCACAAAGCAACACGAAAATCTTGACAAATTCAAAGTTTAGATAGTTGAGAAGCCCTGGAGATTCAGCTGCACCTCAATCTGGGTAGTAGCTAACGCACAAAGGGGTGCTCATACTTTTCGCTTTTGGGCACACCAAAACCTTAGATACCATTTTGGGGTTCGAGAATACAATTGTCTCACGTTGTGACCCCTTTCGCACGCCGGAGGCTGCCGCTTCGCGGCAGCAGGGCTATGCAACGTGTAGCAAGAATACAAGCATATGATCATGCAGAATGGGTTGGAGATTCAGTTAAGTGAGAAGGGGTATTTTTGGAATGCATGATTCATAGCTGCCAAAAAAGCATAGAAATTGATTGTGCAGTTGATCTCCACCTAAAGAACAATACTTATAGTTATTCATGGTCTTAATACAGTTAGTTTTAGATTTCATGAAAGTGAACGCTAATTTTGTATTCAAATATTCACAATTTAGGGTAAATTCATATAGATACAAGAATTAAATGGAATTCATATCAATCTTATTCTTTATTGATTAGTAAGTAAATAAATAATTATATAATTCTCAAACAATTTAAATAAATCTGAAATAAACTTATCTCACATTCATTCTCACACTTCTCACTTGAGCAGCCAAGTACCAAATTGCCCTAATTAACTGAAATTTCAGGAAGACATTCACCTAATGAATAGGATGATGAAAGTCGTGATGATCATTTAGTTGTTCCAACAAGTGAAAATTGTCAACTATCTCTAACACCAAGACATTCCCATATAGGAAATGACAAAGACAAAGAAGAAGACAAGTCAGCTTTAGATTTGTGAGGCGTTCAATATAATATTGTACATTGTTTCAGTTAAGTCTAGTATCACTGTATCAACGAATTAACAGTGGTAGCTAGAAGTGGTTACGAAATGGACAAGTTTCTTATTCCAAAGTTGGGAAAGTCTTATGTATCTTTTAAGAAAGAACTTCTCCTGTGGCAAGATGTCACATCATTAGAAGAAGAAAAAAGAGCTGCCATGATTGTCTTAAGTTTACCAGACAGAGCTAAGCAAGTAGCTCTTCAAATTCCTCGAGGGGAACTCAAAAATGGTGTTGACAGACAAGTTGATGGTGAAACAAAGAAAATTTCCGGAGTCGAACGCCTCACAGAAGAACTGGACAAGA
>JH153095.1:6910-25086 GCA_000226015.1 Mnemiopsis leidyi
GTTACTGGTATCCCATTAGTATCCTAGTAGTTCCCCAGTAGTAGCCCATGTAGTGCTTTAGGCCCACTAGTACCCCAGCTGAACCCTTGTAGTATTCCAGTAGTAAACCAGTTGTAGTACCCCAGTAGTATCCCATTATCATAGCTGTATCCCAGTGCAGAAGTACCCCAACGGTGCCCCAGTATTATTCCAATAGTCCCTTTTAACACCCTATAAACCATCCTATAAACCACAATAGTACCCAGGTAGTAACCCGGTGGTTCTCCAGTAGTACTCAAGTAGTATCCCAGAAGTAACCCAGCTGTAGTACCCCAGTACTACTTGGTACCACAGTTGGACCCTAGTAGTACCCCAGTAATCCCCCTGTTATATCCTTGTAGTACCCCCAAAACCCTGCATTAAACCAGTAGTAGTTACTATTTAAGTAATGATACAGTAGCATCCCAGCAGTACGTGAAAGCTTTACCAAATGAAGTGACAATTGCTAATTTTTGGGATCAAAATTGGGAAAAATAAGGAGTTTTTGGGACTAAATTTCAATAGAACAACAGGTTAAATCATACAAAGTGCCTTTTAAAATTAAAAAACGATGCAAAGAACGAGTTTGAATTGATCTAAATTATTCTAATATAAAGCATGATTTTAATTTTTTCTAGGGCCCAAAAAAGCCCATTTTTTAGGGCCCTTGGGGGGTCCGCGGAGGTAAAAATGGGCTTTTTAGGGACGTGGCCCCCCCCCTATATAATGAAAATTATGGGCGCTAAAACTCTTGCGCTTGGTTGTTGGTTCGATTTGCTATTGATTCGTTTTGTCGACGATTTGATCTGTGTCGCAATATGTTGAAGGTGTGCGAGTTAATTTTTGCCAAATGTCTGAATTGAACTTTAAATGATGTAAAGCAAGCACTGTGATGCCAGTTATCCATCTGACATTCATTCATTATCATCTAAAACCTTTAATATCCTGTTGCATTTGGTTACAACTGATTACTTCATGAAGCTTCATTTACTACAATAGGAAAATTCGCAATAATCATTTCTATTCCTTAGTTTTATAAGTTGGATTTCATCATTTAGGAAGAGTGATTGAATTAAACATACAACTTTATCGCTGATATCACAATGCACATTTTGCTCCGCCCAAATCGATCAATTATCATGATTTTCAGTGAATTTTTGTGTTCGATAAAATATTTCAGCCGACTATGTGTTTTATATTTGTTGTCACTTACATCATACAGACAAACACTCTGATTGCCATGTCCCAATTCGCAAGACCAATCATTAGTCAAATCCCACACTCACGATTTCATTCATTAAATTTAATCAGTCTACAGTGATGCGCGGCGCATTGAATTAATAACAATATAACCCTGCGCAATCGCTGTTTTGATAATGGAGGGCCCACCGACGACCATCCCGCTAACCCCACTGTATACCACACATATCTCCAGATTCCTAACCACCTACTGCATTGGTAAAGCCGCTTCGCGACCGGCTGGGCGGAAAAAATTACCCGTAGAATTCCACCCGTGGAATTCCACCGGTAGAAGTGTCAGGCTTCTGCCTTCTTGGAGACTGCCATGGTCAGTGCCTCACCCCTTCCCTAAATAAGTTTAAAGGTAAAAACAAAATAACACTTACCTTGGTGATATCCAGCCCGGTCAGAGCCTGGACTGAGGGAGGCAGCTGAGCGAGAAGTTTCGTCACTTCACTGGACATTGAGCCGTCGTTACCGCTCACCATCACAATCTCATCGATCTTGTTCATAGGACTAGCAACCTCAGCGGCAATCTGGAGGATTTAGGGTGAGACATTTTTGTAAAAAGGAACTTTCGTACGTAACAGCTGAGGATGCTTCATCCAGAAATGAATTCCGCTGCACATAAGATTCATTATGTACAGTGCAAATGTACAATGCTAGTAACTAGTACAATGTACAATAATCTTACCTTGGGTAGACTCTCCAAGATGAGAGACATGATGGCTGCGTCTCCGTACTGGTTGTAAGCAGCTGCTTTCTGACTCATCTGCTCCGCTTCAGCCTTTCCTAGAGCTTCAATCTGGTAAGCCTCGGCTCCTCCGATAGCCTAAAGAAAATTTAAGTTGTCATGTCTGATTAAAGTAGTAATATAAAGGGGAGTAGGATGTTGGATTTATAGGGACATGAAACAAGAAAGTTATTCCCTTCTTTCCGGAATCTGAGCTAGATCACCTCACTGTAATTTCATTTTAACCTTCTCACAATTCAAAATACATTTTCGATAGCGACCTTGACACCTAAATAATCTCGAGGCTCGAGTAATTGTGGTTTTAATCGTTAAGTGTCTAGTTATGTAAAAGCGATACTCCATACAATACTTGATGTGTGACAGAGTTTAATAAAGATTAAATAATGAGTCTTGCACCCAAACGTTCATATTAAGATTAATTCTTTAATTTCACGGAGTTTACATCAACGTTAAATACAGCTTTCTCTTCTTTTTATTGTCAATATTTTGTTTCTTTTTCTTATCTTCATAAATCTTTTTTCGGTTTTTACATCTTTATCATTTTTTCTTTTCATTGTCTTTGTCTTTTATTTATCTTTTTTCTTTTATTTGTCTTTGTATTTTTATCTATACTTGTAAACAATTTCTCCAAGATGCTAGCGTAACAGCTAAGCACAAAAATAATGATGTCAAAACTGTTGTACAGCTATGATGAAATAGGGGAATCAAGATACAAGGTACTTCAAATTATCAGGCTATTACATTTTTTATAATAATTGAACTTGGAAGGGTTACAAAGGCGAAAACAAATTAATTTAGAAAATCCAGTATATTGTGGTTAATGTACAACTGCTGCTTTTCCTACAATCATTTTGTGCAGACTGTGGCTGTCGTTCGATAAGTCGATCCTTTCGATTTAATAGTGCTTGCCCCTCTGTCTATTACATTTGCCAGATAAAAATAGCTGGGTGACTTGCCCAATGAGTTGACGTCAATGTACGATTAATGCTATGCGTTAGCAGGTTCCGGTACTCTTAGTGGGCTTAGGTATGCTCTTATGCAGTATTTTCGAATTATGCAGTATTTTCGCATCTCTTCCAATTAAAAAGATTTGAGTAATCGAAAAGAAGCAACCCTCAGTGCTTAGCTTAGACATGAGCTCGTTTATTGTCCATTTTCCAACTCATTAGATTTGGATTTTGAACAGTAAATTCGCAACATTAGTTTGAAATTTATAGAGCTAACTTAGAATTAACATCAATGTAGTTTAGTTAGACAAATGATAGGACTTCTGTTGGAGAACCGTCAAAAGACCCGCCAGGCAATGAGAGTCATTATCTTGTAGCAAAACATGTGATCCATCATAACGAATATTTGAGATCACAAACATTTATTAACTATCACTATGTTCATTCACAGTTTAAAAGATAAATCTTAATGTTCACGTATTGTGCATGTCTCCTAGCAGCAGCGTCTCACAATAAGCAGAAGTTATTGTAAGGATAAATAAAAGAGAGTATCGCGGGTGTCTTGATAATAAAGATGTGCACTTCTGTAGCATTTCAAGCAAGTAACTTTTGGAAAATCCTCATTTTTCTTACATCAGTCAAATAGTTTTGACACGAGAATTAAACCACAATGTTCCAAATGATTTCGTTGGATGTCCTTATAGAAGCGGACATCAAGGAAAATCCTAGAAAACATGACAACGATTCTAGAAAGACACGGGATGCCGAACTCTGTGGGACATAACCCTGAACCGCTTGATGATGACAATTGACACAGTAGTCGTCTTTTTGTATTTCATTCTCCACCTTAAAATTGTTTATTATGACAGGCGACGAACTTTGAAATGCATAGCTGTTAGGTCGAACAAAGAAACCGATCTCTTCTTGTTCGTTATCTGATCAAGGAAGAACAGAAGATATCAAAGCTGGATAAAGCCTCCTTGACTGGCAGTGGCTACGCTCTGGGGATCCTAAGGCAGCTGACCACAACATTAAGAAACACTATCAAAATAGTCTTACAGCCTGGACCTATTATTGGCGAGCGATGTTGCTGTGTTCATGAATTGTTAGACACCGCAACACTGATAAAAGACACTCTCGTAGAAGCTGAAGAAGCTGGAAAAAACGATTTCGTGCAGCTTTTCATTTTGCACAATATTATAAATATTGGTACCTTATTTTGTGGTCCATGTGCTTCACGTAAGGCAAAAACATATTTACACAGAAGTGGGATGAACATAAATTTATTCAGCAATTTAATCTATCTAAATTTTGTCTAAATTGCCAGACCTACGTAACCAGGCTTTTGGAACGGGTTCTGCGGTTCAACGAGAACGGTTTGAGGAAAAATAAACTAATACTAGATTGTCCAATCCTGGGGTGCCAGGTAATTTTAAATTTCTAATCTGTAACTTTAAATTTCTAATCTGTAACCAACTTTAGTTCAAAGTAAAATCTTTTATGACAAAACACTGTTGTAGTCGTTTTTTTTTACTATCAACCCAACCTCAAAAGTTTTAATATCAACCAGTGACGAACTTGAATATAGCTGCCAAGTCGAAAAGAGTAACCGAGTACCGACTCTTCCTGTTCATATTTAATACAGGACCAAAAGAAGAAATCAAAGCTGGATAAAGCCTCATTTACTGGCAGTTGTTACGCTCTGGGAAACCCTAAGGCAGCTGAAAGCAACATCAAGAAGCAATACCAAAAAGAGCCTTACTGCTTGGACGTATTATTGGCAAGCAATGTTGCTGTGTGCATGGCAGAAAATGGTCGAAACGTCCACACTGATAAGAGATACACTCGCGGTATCAAAAGAAGCCGGAAAAAGCGATTTCGTGCGGCTATTCATTTTGTACAATATTATAAATATTGGAACCTCATTTTGTGGTCCATGTGCTTTACGTAAGGCAAAAACACATTTACACAGAAGTGGGATGAACATAAATTCATTCGGCAATTTAATCTATCTAAATTTTGTCTAAATTGCCAGACCTACGTAACCAGGCTTTTGGAACGGGTTCTGCATTTCAACGAGAACGATTTGAGGAAAAATAAACCAATACTAGATGGTCCAATCCTGGAGTGCCAGGTAGGTGATATAAAGTTTTTCCTAATTATAAATTTCTAATATGTTCACAACTTTGATTCAAAGTAAAATCTTTTATGACAAAACACTGCTGTAGTCGTCTTTTTGACTATCAACCCAACCTCAAATGTTTTAATATCAACCAGTGACGAACTTTAATATAGCTGTCAAGTCGAAAAGAGTAACCGACTCTTCCTGTTCATATTTAATACAGGACCAAAAGAAGAAATCAAAGCTGGATAAAGCCTCATTTACTGGCAGTTGTTACGCTCTGGGGAACCCTAAGGCAGCTGATAGCAACATCAAGAAGCAATACCAAAAAGAGCCTTACTGCTTGGACGTATTATTGGCAAGCAATGTTGCTGTGTGCATGGCAGAAAATGGTCGAAACGTCCACACTGATACAACAATTAAAAAGTAGGTACAATCCTAATTTTAGTTACAAATCAGCAACAGTTTCTGAAACGCACTCCATGGTTAAAATTTTCCAGAATCTGTAAAATAACATTAACAAGAGGAAATATTCAGAATAACATAAATTATTTAACTAGACAAATATTAAGGACGCCATCTCAGGACTGGACAAATCAAGTTATTGAATTCAAGAAGGGGGAGAAGAGACAAGCGGAGGAGACGTAGAAGGGGGAGGATCCGATGAGAGACGATGCATCTTAGGGGCTAAGTTACTAAACTTTTTTTGTCATTTTTTTCTTCTTTCAGTTTTTTTCTTATTTTTCTTTTATAATTTTTCTTTTTTATTCTTTCTTCTTCTTTTCCTTTTTTTCTTTACATAAACCAGAATTTGATGATTTTTACCGAAAATTTTGTTATTTTTCCACCTATTTGTAGGTGTGGAAACCTACATTATCTTATATTAACTATATTAACTATATTTAGCTGTTATGCGTGGTCACTGTAAAGTACTGTGACACTATGTTTGAACGATAATCTATATTCAGGTATTAAGCAAATTAAGCATCAAGTTAATGAAATATTATGATTTATGTTGATAAACTATTCTAACTAAAGCTTTTATGAAGTGTGTTTGACGTAAGCTATTGTATTTGCACATATATATATTGTATCTATATCTGCCATGCAGAAAAGACCTCCTTTTCCAGTGTTTCTACATCCATTCGAGCTAGAGCCGCCGCCCATTATAGAGCCAAATCAACGGACTCAAGAGTATTATAGAGAAGAGATAGCAAGTATTTCAGCCCTGGAAAACAGATGCGAATGGGGGCAAACAATGAGTACCCTTATAACATTCAGGGAATATGGAAGTGTCTTCAACTGGGATCTAGTATCTGAAGCAGAAAGATTTGTACAATTATTAGAAATCCTGAAACCGGCCCTCTGCCGATGCCCACTAGAGTGTCCCCTCAACAGTCGAGCCTAACTTTGATGTATATCAAATATGTTAGAAGGTCGTAGAAAGGACAATACGGTATACAGGATACAATATTGCATCGGCTCGCCTAAAAAGCTAAAAACTCTTGCATCATAACTATCTTCACACCATGAGCCCTCACCAGGGAGGTCAGGAATTAGACCGACGTATCGTAGAATTAATGTTAATGCGAAGTAATGTTAATGCGAAGAAAGAAGAGAAACGATGATCCAGACACCGTCACCCGTCTAGCCATGATTACAGAAGCTATGCAATATAAGGAGATTTTAAAGACGGAGACTTTGGTCACGTTCAAAATCCAAGAATACAACGGCGATAAAGTTGACTGGGTAGAAGCGATAACTGTGGACGAAATGTCTGACTTCAAGAGTTCAAGCCTCAGTTAAATTTCATCTAAAATTTATAAGGTTCAAATTATTTGTACGGATTGAGAGTTTCTGTGTTTCTCAGCAACAAGTATGACCAGGGAACACAGTGTGCAACTCCCCTAACACTTGAGAACTAGCTGAATAACTTTTTCTCTGTTCTACACGAGCAATCAGTTCATCGGAATGATCTACATAGCTTTTTCTTAAGTGAGATATAATTACGTCAACCCCAGAAGAAACCCAGAAAGACGGAGGGAGAATGTGATTTTTAGCAGAGTCATACACAAATATGTTCGACAACGTCAATTCAAATGTTAGATAATCAGCAAATAGATAATTTAAAGCAATTCTTAGTTTTAAAGTATAGATTTTATTGATCAACAATTTTCTTTACCTTATCGGTTCATTTGTTTAATTGTTTCTCGAGATGAGTAGCCTTGATACTACTTATTCTGTTATCGAGAAAATAGGAAATACTTACTGCCATGTTATGATGTTCGACCCAACCCTTGCCGGTAAAATCATGAGGTATCGAGTACCATCATGTTTTAAGGGACAAGAAAGATCGATAAAGTATGTAGATAAAGTAAAATATGTAAATTATTGTATTAAGTTATAAACATGTTACATGACACATCTTGACGTCATGCTATTGCTATGCTTTATTTATAAACCAATAGTACAAACAACAGAATTTTAATTTGATTAAAGCTTGACTAAAGCATAATTAAATTGTCAAAGTTCCACTTTGAAGAGGGTGCTGTTAATTAACTTTCACACTCGTTTCATGCTTCATTGATTGATTGTTAAGATCCTCAAATTGTGATGGAAAAAGATGTTTTTATAGATCTTATGCTTAACCGTTCAGTTGTCTATCAATTTAACATTGTTTAAAACGTTCGCACGGTTGGCTGACTGTAATCCCGCTAACTGTAAATTCATCGGAGCGATCGTTTTCTACACTGAAGAGAATTAAAGTCCAGCCTACGATCAACCATGGGCGACCAGAGGTTGTTGAACCTAGCTGTTGTGGCTAATGAAAAGGAACTTCTCGAATAAGGTATAACACTATATGACCCTTCACGCACTCCTCCGAGCGGACCTTTATCAGTTTTGATTTAAGTTCTGGCGAAAGTGGAGTAACCAAGACATTATTGGGAAATAGCTCTGTTAAAAGAGAAGGAAGTCAGGGGACTCTTTCAAGACAGATGGTATAAAAGACTTACACACACAACAAAATAGGACCTTCTATTTGTCATCCGGTATTTATCTAAAAACTTTAATCTAATTATTTTTCACTTTAAGAATTGCCCAATAACCTACAACAGCTGTAAAGAGTGATAGTATCAATGGCATAAGAAGTAGCCTGTAAAGTGAAGTATGCAGGTAGGATCTCTCCAAATAGCTAGTTTGACCAAAATCCGGGGAAACAAGCTCAAGGTGTCGACCTTCGTTGTCAAAGCTCATTGAGAGTAGTAGCCACAATTTTGGCGGAGAGATATATAGCAAGCATTGATACAAGGTACTAATTAAGATACACAGCAACATATTATTTAAATACGTTCTACTGTTCCAGATCCAGGGCAGATAATGTTGAAGTTTGCTATTTAATGGGCGATTAACTGTTAACACTACATTAGTTATTAGTAAGTTTATTAATGACTGAAATTGAAATGAAGAATGCTATTGTATTGGATTTGTAAGTATTAATCAGGAAGCAAGTGATTTATTTTTCAGAGATTGAACAATTACTTTAATCTAATTCATCTTATTTAACTAGAAGAGACCAATTGAAAGGTTTTGCGGTTGCGGCTTTTATAAAAGACGAAATACCTCAAACAAATTACATATTTGGAGGCGAACTATTTAAACTGAATATATTTGGAAGTGAGATGTTTAATCTCAATAGCGAAGTTTTAAAACTAAATACGAAGTTTTTAGAGGTGAAAACTGTAAAAACTTCAACACTGCACACAAATTCGAGAAAGTGACTTCCCAACAGAGGCAACATTTAAGTGCGGAATCGCAATTTTTCTTGTTCTCCGCTCGATTTAGCATTCTCCGCATGATGCTGTATTAACTTGCATCTACCGCAGTCCGCACTTTTTCGCACTTTCCCTGCAAAATCGCATAATCCAGTGTATAAATTCCAAATATTTGTTATTGTTCCATAAATCTATGGTGTTTGTAATATGGGACATGTTTTTGTCATTTCACTTGAGACGTTTTGGCTACCCAATGCTTATCGGAATTTAGGACCTTTTGGCCAGTGCACTTGAAATTGTAATCAAAATTTTGGGACCTTATGGCCAAATGTCTATCAGAATTTGGGACCTTTTGGCGTCCTGTTTATAGGAATTTATGAGACCTTTTTACTTGGGACGTTTTTGCCACTTGTTTGAACAGAACTGTACCAACAAACTACGTGATCCTATAAGAACTGCGAGGAAACATTAAAGAGTTCAACTTGTTTATCAGTTGCATCTTATCGGCTTTTGCTTTTATGGATCGCTTTCTGAAGCGTCCAGCTGCAGCCCCCATTGATACGTCACCGGAATGCAGCAACAAACCAAAAAACCTAAGCCGTCGCGTCTGCTTATTTTTTAAATACTAGTAACAAGCATGATTTACACAAAAGGCAATGGTTGATAACTACATCAGGCCGTACAAAATCTTATTATTTTTTACAGAAGGAGTAAGGGCCCACCTCATCATAATAAAGTTGAAGCTAGCTTGAACCATAAATTAGCTGAAAAAGCCGACATTCTTAGAAAATTTGCCGCAATTTCGTCGCACAATTCTAAAATTTTTGCCGGACTTAACCGCATAATTTGCGATTTTTCACCACACTGAAATGTTGCCTCTGCTTCCCAGAGGTACTGCAGCTAAACTTCAATTTTAAGAAATGTTAATGAAAATGTAAATTTATATAGGGATGGTAACAAATTAACTTAGATTTTTGGTGGAGATCCCGTCCGCCCCCCAACACCTGCTTCTAAACCCCCGGCTGCCTCAGATTCTAACCCGGCTGCCTCAGACTCTAACCTGGCTGCCTCATATTCTAACCCGGCAGCCTCAGATTCTAACCCGGCTGCCTCAGACTCTAACCTGGCTGCCTCATATTCTAACCCGGCAGCCTCAGATTCTAACCCGGCTGCCTCAGACTCTATTTGCGACTCCCACATGATATATGTCGTTGTAAAACTGAGAGGTCTTTACTCTTTAGGAGTAATGTTATTTGGAGGACAACTATATCAATTGAATGTACATTTTCGGTGGCGAAACGTACCAATTCAATAAACGTATTTGGTGGCAAAATTTAGCACATTGAAATGTGCATGCCCCAGGAATCTTCCAACACCCGTGCTTTAATGACACCAATATGTTTGGCGGTGTCAAGCCAGTGCAATCTCATTTACAAGAAATGGGATACAGTAGAAACTTAGAATGATTTATCTTCATTCTTCAACCCTCCAATTCATCTTTAAGACATACACATTACACAAACACTTCAATAAAATGAAATAGGCTAAGGGGATACATCTTAAACAATAACTTTCGTCCACCCTCTTTCAAGATAATTTTAAAAGTAATTTTACACTGCTTTTATAGCGTGTAATTTGAGATATTAGAACCAATCTAAGGTCTGAGATCTCCACAAAAAAGACAGTTGAAAAAAGTAAATAAAACATGACAGTAGGAAACCCTACCTTAATAGCAGCAGCCTCAGCATTAGCCAAAGCAAGAGTCTTGGTCCTCTGAGCTTCAGCCAAGATCATCACTTTCCTGGATTCTGCCTCAGCGGGAGCTTTCTTCAAGCATTCCAACTCTTTCTCTTTTCTGGATACCTGGATAGGAGGTGTGAGAAACTTGGAAAACTGGGACCTCAGTTAAACATACGAGAGCACAACTACAGTATAACAACAGATATAAAACGAATTGACGACCCGAGCTAGGTAAAAAAATATTAACATGAAATTTAAGAATAAACTAACCTCTTGCTCTTCGATATCGATCTGCTTTCGTCGTTCTACGACCTCTATCTGCATCTTCTCAAGTTTGATAGCCTGGTTTTCCTGAAGGACATTCTCGTTAATCATCACAAATATAAGCAAATACAATGTATCACTTCAGCTGTATCATACAACATCTCGACAAAACACAACAAACACCCTAACGAACCTTAGCAGCTTGGAGGTCGTACGCCAGCTCAGCCTCGGCCTTGCTCCTGTTAACTTCCTGGTTAAACTCAGCCTGTTTCATCTCGTACGTCTTCTTGTTTTCAGCGATCAGGGAATCGCATGAGTATTTGGCTTCCATGTGTTGTCTCTCGGCTTCGGAGGTCTGCAGGCGATGCATTATGAGCGATATAGTTAAGATATGATTTTGAAGATTAAAGTTAAACTATGAAGGTTTAAATGCCGAAATTTGTCGAAAATTTATAACTGTATAAAACTGACCTGTGCAGATACAAGTGATAAATGTTTGCAGTTACCTTGATTCCAGACTCGGCGGTAGATTTAGCTACACCAACATCAGCATCTCTCTTTACCTCAGCGGCTCTCTTAACTCCGAGAGATTTCAGATAATCCACCTAGCAAAAATGAAAATTACAATATTATAAACAGTTTACTTCAACAAAAAAGAAACCTACTTGTATGTTGACCTATATCGCATGATAAGACGTTTTGATGAGACTAGCAAGGCAAGTTAATCCTCCATCCCATTGCTCCCTAATGTAGAACTTAAACTTACGTTATCAGTGATGTTTTGAATGACGAAACTGATGATTCGGATACCCATTTTGGAAACATCCGGTCCAGCAATAGCTCGGACGTTCTTGGCAAAACCCTCTCGATCGGAGTAGATTTCCTCGACGGTCATGGTACCTGAGTTGTTGAATTAGCTAGCGTTAAGCCTGGGAAAAACTGAAGTCTTCAAATTACACATAGTTTTACGACACATTTGCTATAAAGTCAAGTTCGTATTATATGCACACATGGATGGTGTAATAATGACACCAAAACATACTATCGTTGCTTCAAAATCGTCATGAGGGGCGTAACTAAACAATTCGAGCCAGTATGATGCCCAACCCGAACGGAAATTATACATTGCAAATTTTGCAAAATTGCAGTGCTCGAGGAGACCACGAATGGCTCCATAAAGCTAAAAGCTCTATGAATTATATGAGAAAACAGGGGTACATGCAAATCGTCACTTAGAGATTTCGAGATACAAACAAACCTAGAATGGCCCGAAAGTGCCCCTCGATCGTTTGAAGGATTATATCCTCGAAATCACGGTGGGATTTACCAACAAATTGCTCGGCTGCAAACTCCAACATTTGGGGCTCCTTCATAACACAGACCTTGAAAAGAAATATAAATATCAGAATGTTAATTGAAAGGGACAAACCTAATATGGCACGGAAGTGACCTTCAATAGTTTGAAGGATGATATCTTCCACATCTTTGGGATTTTTGCCGACGAACTGTTCAGCCGCAAACTCCAACATTTGTGGTTCTTTCATGACACAAACCTTTGGAAAAAAAAAGTACAGTAATCAAGAAAAATCATCACCATTTAGAATTCCACTCATGCTTTTCAAACGACAGATCAAACAAAATGATAAGTAAGATAGAGTAAAGGTAACTTAAAATTTGATTTTGTACAGTTGTGTAATATGTAGAGAACGGTATTTTCGAGGAACGAAAAATGACATTTTGCGACCGATCAATATCGAAGAATCGCTAATACAAATATATGTTCCGAAGATATTTAGATTTCAAAGATACTTAGATTTTTCTTCCAAAATTACCGTACTCTATTCGCAAATCGCATTCACTTAAATTTTAACCATCGTCTAGGATATATGAATACATGAAGGTCTCCAATCACAAATTTCTTTAATCATAACTCCTCTAGTATCAGTCTAGGGATGAAAAGTTTATGAGCTTCATTAACGAGAAGCATTAAGCATGGTGCAATATATTCATATTCAAGGCTGATGTAACGATAATTCCGCTTCCTTCTGAATCTAACCCAATACCTGAGCTACCCCAGTGACTGAAACAGCTACTCCCTCTTTAGTTTCCACACCATTTATAACTGGCGTCAATGTCATGACACGGAGGGAAATTCTGGGGAGATAAGAGCGATGTTAGGCGCCCGTTGTCCACAAACAAAGTTAAATACACACCTGAGCTACCCCAGAGCAGGTTATGGCAACACCCTCCTTAGTTTCCACGCTGCTGATAGTCGGAGTCAAGGTGATGACGCGAAGGGAAATCCTGACGAGTTTTCATATCAGTACCTACTACCTACACTGTATCTGGCCAGTAATCTATTCCTTACCGTCAGGGAAATACTTGGGTTCGGTGACAGGAAACTTTTGTGTGGTAGAGATGGATAGAGGGGGCTCACGGTTGGAAGCCATTTCGTTGTTAAGACACCTCTACAATACCATTTATTAGACCGTCGGATTGATCATGGATTTCATGGTGCTTTGAATCTTTAAAGGCCAAATTAACAGGAACGGCATTAACGCCTATTTTCCAAATTTCAGATCTTATTTACCGAGAGATAGACAAGAAATTAAAAAGCCAGATAAGAGGAAAGAAGCAAACAGGGGTTAATTTCAAATTCAGCCAGATTTAAAAGGTTGTGTAAACAGTGGATTCAGGATATAGCCGACAAGGCCAGAAAGTTGAGCAGGCCTGTTTTTCAAACTGATGCTGTGACTCAGTACCTGAGCTACCCCGCTAACGCTCAATGCCACACCATTTTTAGTTTCCACACTTGATATCTTAGGTGTCAACGTTATCATTCTCATTGAAATCCTGTGGTAGATATCGACGAGTGATATCTCTCACAACTCTCATGTGCATACCTAAGTATGCAACAACAGTAAATTTAACATCTACATACTCTCCAAAATCACGTGTGTTAGAATTTGTACTGAGTACTGACTGTTACAGAGAAAGAAAACAAAGAAAGAGAAATTTACTTGTCGACTTGGGACACACACCACCATGCCCAGGCCCAGCCACCGATGACGTAACTTTTACCTTGCGTTCCACAGCAACCACCTGAACAGATACAGTATTATTGACATTGTCCATTGTATTAATTACACTAGTCAAACCAAATATTTATTAGCAGTAACAGATCAAACTTGTTTAGCTTGACAAAAATAAATTAAATATTGTGAGAAATGTTAAGTTCGCACTTCGTTCAATGAAAAAACTAACCAGACACGATGCAACATTCGTGAGGACCAACAGTGACAATGTTTCCCATGCTTGCTACGCTGGGAGGTTTTGTGTAAAATAACTGTCGCAGTTCATTTGGCAGTCAAGTAGCCTGTCTGTTTATAGATAAGGAAATCTTTGAAAGTGATAAAATTTATGACGTTTCACTGAACAGTGTTTTATGCATTATCAATAAGAAAACCTTTGAAAGTGATCAAATTTAGGACTTTTCACTGAACAAGGTCTTTGAAGCACGACCAGAACCGTGGGCCGTAGATCAATGAACAACGATAAACAGGATATCCTTATATTCGCAACAACGAACCTTTCAAGACAAAATAGTTAAATCTACAAATCGTTAAAAAGGTTTGCGCGTGTTAAGGTGATTGGTAATCACTATTCAACAAGTATAAGGAAACGTGTGCCGCGCGTGCCGTATTTTGCAATGGGCGGGCCACTTTTTGCGACCGAATTGCTATGGAAGTCAAACTTGGGTTGCCAAGGCAGATCGAACGGGTCTTCAAATATTTCTACTGGCAAAACAGCAGGAAATATTTGTTAATAAAAGTCTAACATCTGTATCCCTCTAACTGGTGTATTGCGAGTAACACCAAGCTTATGTTTGAAAATGTCCGGGCCAAAACATGAATTTCATAAGAAACTGAAACGACATATAAATATAAGCACTAAAGTGGTGCTCATAACAAAAAGTAAAAAGGAAAGTTCGTAAACTATCGCATGAATTCAGTGTCTATTCATATGGCCTCGTATCATTTTCGCCCGATCGAATTATTAAAAATATTTCAAACAACCGCATCGAAAGAAATTAGGAATAGAAACCAATATTGAATGTATAACACAGCAGTAAAATCAAACAATCACAAAAGTAAGTAAAGTGATGTAGAAGATATCGTATCCAACCACGTCTAAAGATTCAAACAGCAGAATGTAGACTGTTTACATAAGTTTGTGTAAAAACAAATGTTTGTTTTTGTTCCGACCAACGCAAATCTGATCTGTCTAAATAACACAGCTTTACAGAGATTTGCAGTTCAACTGTCTGAATACAGACTACAAAGCACATAGAGATGAGTAGTCTGTGTGATATTACTACACATTTTATGTACTTTTAGATGAGGCTTCCACTTGAAATGGACGTTTTACACTTGACGATCATTTATGATCGTGTTAACATTAAGTTTCCGAGCTAGGCTAATAAAAAAATTTAACTGTTTCTTGGTTAACACTCAACATATCTATACTGGTTCATACTCTACAACAAGCAGCCTTTCAATTAACAACTTTGCAAGTCAACATGAATGAATGTAGCTGAATAAAGCTAATGCTAACTCACCGTAGACCAATAACATAAATGCATAACACACTGCAATTACATTGTGAAAAGGAAAAGGCAATAACACGTGAGGCGGAGTCGAGGTGAATAAGCACAACACGTATAGATCTAAAGTATACATAAACTGGACACGCCAGACTTGAGCGAAAGCGGAAGTAGCATTTCCGAGAATCAACATTAGTGCCCTCCCTAAGAAAAGCTTAATAATATATACATGTACACAAAGTGTTAAAGTATATACGCTTTGCGTGTCGTTGGTCAAGATTGAGGCAATAAAGCTTAACATAATGACAGGGAATGAAGAATAGTACACATGGGAAAATGTGAAACATGACGGTATAATCATTGGCGGGAAATACTCGGTAAGGTTTCGATGCATACGAGACAGATCAGGCATCGTTCAAATGAGACAAGTACCCAATGTACGGTTTTAAGCTGTAGATCTTCAAAATTAAAAGAGGGGAGAAAGAAATAGCTCAGTAACTATATAAGCTTGTGTGGTACGATGGAATGTACATTCTTTACATGCTAGCATTACACACCTGCACCGCCAAATCTAACTAACAGTTACTAGGTATACTCAGTAAGAAATCATTCGATCTAATCAGTGGCTAGGTGCGATGAATTTGAAATCATGCAGGATAAAAGCACTTATTTATCAATTGTCCTAGTCTTTGTCTAAAACTCAAAATGAGAAATAGCTTTTCTATCAATAAGAATAAATATAAGGGAATGCAGATAAGCTTGTGTATAAAAATACAGTCTATGATTCGATCTAGACATCAAATGTAGTAAAACATTGCTTCTCGCAGACCGGAGTAAACGAAATCAGGTTAGGAGAAAATCAACATGTACAAGTACAGTATAGAACAAAAGAAAAAAGTAGTGACGCACACGGCACTGAAATGTGATGACATACCAGAGTACATTCTGTCTCTTCTAACAACACAAGACTAAACACGTGACTAAACACGTAACTAAACACGTAACTAAACACGTGACTTAACACGTGACTAAACACGTGCCTGATATGCTAGTGAATCGTGTCGGGTACATAACTGACAAGGGAATATATCTAGTTGGAAGCAAGTTGGTCAGTGTCCAGTACACAACTGACTAAGATACTAACGCTTACCGGGCCGTTAATTATAACAATGTACAGTGCTGAGGTAGATATCACAGAATGTATGGTGAAGTTTGCCAATTTGGACTTTTGGAGTCGTATTGCAAGGCTTTTAACTAAACAGTGCTAAAAGCACTGTGGAGCTGGTCAGAGTATTGACACTATACACTATACATTTCATCTGTATGATATACAATATATATTACACATTTATTTGGCAGAAATACATCGTTATATCGGGACAAAATACAAAAATCTAAATTTTGCTTCTCACATCTCACATCTCGCGATATCACATCTCACATCCCGCAATTCATAATGTCGTGACATCTCGCATTTTCAAATTTAGAAAACCAAACATATAATTTAGAACAATTAAAAAAATAGTTAACTGATTAATCAAAGCCTAAAAATGCAATTAAATGCTATAAAAGAATCTAATGTAACATTAAAAATATGACATAGTGAGCACGATTTGTACTGTTAGACAGTTGTATCTTACTTTAAATATTTCAAACACGTACGATTGTAGTGCATGCTCTGTAATGAGCACGTTACTTTTCGTAATAAATCGGTTATCTCATGCATAATTACATAATGATAGTGTATGTAGAACAATGTATGTAAAGATTCCCAGAAGAATATTCAAGAATCTGGATAGCACAGCCCGTTTACTACACGACTTTTATGAGTGCCATTCGGAATTTACAGGCCTGAAAGCAAAGCTGTATAAGCGTGACTGGTGAAATCAGCACAAGATAAACTTACTTCATTTCATGGCAAGTTTCAGATCAGTAACAATTCTGGAACAACTCATATTCTCCCATGACTATGTCATACAAGATGTCTGATGTGACCGTTGGAAACTAAAATATCTTCAGTGTGGGCTGTATAAACTTGTATAACACGCCTAGCATATGTAGACACATTTGCTTGGCCCTGGTCACACGCGACTTGATTGTGTCACGTGACCAATAACACATTCATATCATGACTTTTGTGACTAGATGTTGTGGGAGTACATGCTGGTCACGTGGACGGACTGGCACAAAGGAGGTGCGTAGAAAAATCTTGTAAAATAAAGTGCTTAAAAATACAGGTTGTTTTTGAGTAATTAAGTAAATAATGCACCCCAAGTACTGGCTTACTCCAATTATATAGATATAGTTTCAAGACTGCAATAAAAGTCTCTCATCGCAGAAAGCGATAAACATTCAGTAAATGTACGAGAAACTCGTAACAAGGATCTAGGAAATAGACCAGTGGATTAAGAGGTAATCAGAAATCGCACAACTCAGCTACAGACAAAAATCAAAAAAAGTATACGAAAACGATCACAAATGATATAACAACAGTTTGATAATAAAACTACAGTTTAATACTAACTACTATAACTGTACTATAACTACAGTTAAATACTGAGCAGATCAGTGTAGATGTTGTATAAAACAATAGCTATATACTGAGCTGTTGCCCACACGTCGAGTAACATAGCAAACAATGCGAATACAACAAGTACGAATAATCGGAAATGTACATGATTTGAGTAAAATCTGAGCAGTACAATAACAGCAGTAA
>JH153095.1:27419-37648 GCA_000226015.1 Mnemiopsis leidyi
TTTTTATTTTCTGGCTTTGCAGCCATAACACTGTGATCTTCTAGCCCAGTTACTTTTCCCACACTCCGAACAATCCCAATCCTGCGCGGCGCCCTCAGGTATTTTCCCATCTTCTTTTCCAGCCTGACACTTGTAACAGCTACCTCTCCAGCTCCAGTTCATTATGCCACATCCACCACACTTCCAGTCTGGGTTCTGCTCCAGTTCCTTCTCGCGTCCAGGTCGAGCACCGTCGCAGCGCGCGCAGTTGGTCCGGCGTGCATTGTTGTTACATTGACACCCAGGACAGGTCCAGTCTTCAAGCTTGCCACATTCTTTAGCGTTTTTCGGTTTGGGTTTCTGGCACTTGAAGCAGTCGAATCTGCGCTCGTGGTTGGATGCAAAGCATTCGGTGCACTCCCAGTTTTTCAGGGATGCCGTTTCTGGTGCATCCTCACTCTTTTCTTTCTGACACTTATAACACGAGGTCCTATTAGCAAAGTTACTAAACAAACATTGAGTACAAGTCCAATCACCAGGTCTAACTTCTCTCTCTTCTCGCTGCGGCCGTGAGTCCCATCTCTCATCTGGATAAGACATGTCAAACTTACCGCGACCCTGAAAACCACCACCTCGACTTCTTGACTGGAAACCTTCTTGACTTCTTGGCTGGAAACCTTCTTGACTTCTTGGCTGGAAACCTCCTTGACTTCTTGGCTGGAAACCTCCTTGACTTCGTGATTGGAAACCTCCTTGACTTCGTGACTGGAAACCTCCTTGAGCTCGTTTACTGTCTGGACGGCGGCCATAGTCATACCCTTGCCTGGAATACACATCTTTTTCAGGGTAGGCATCTTGGTCTTCTTCAAAGTATTCATCGTCTGGGTAGAAATCATCTGACACAGGAGCTTCTGGAAACTTACTGGAATTAGAAAATGGGTCGTTTCTGGAGCCACTGTAGCCATCATAACCTTGGTATCCATCTACATTGTCTGCAAAACTTTGTCTGTTTTCAGTTTCTCGGTATTCTACGGTATCTCTTGGAGCAGGTCTCCTACCTCTAATGGTGGGGAGCATTTAGTGGGTGTATTTGGGAAGACAAATTATCAAACATTAACGTCTAAAAAATATCGGAATTGAAATGTTTCATTAAAGCAGTTGTCTCTACTTCGTATTTCTATCCAATAAAACTTAAAATCACCTGAATCCACCAACAGCTCTGGCGGGTTCAGGGGGAGCACGTGCAAAACCACCCTCCCTGCGCAGCATGCCATTGTTCCTGGACATCGGAGCAGGTGGGGCTCTACCACGGGGAGGTCCGCGCGGTTGTAGTCTGTCTCGGTAGAGGGGAACCTGTTGTCCGAGCTGGACTGGAGGCGAGCGGGACCGTGCTCTTTCTACCTCTGACATCGCCTATTCTGTGGAGATAGATCTATATTGCTCTTAAGGTATTCTTTAAGGCAGACCAACAAGCTCAGTGCGTCCATAAACGTTAAAATGAACCAGTCAATTTTAATATTTGCCGTCTAAAAAGCATTATAAGGGTTCAAGGGAGATTCCAAAACAAAACTATGAAATGAGCGTTTCCGCGCTAAACATTGAGCCCTGCAATCGGCAGGAACTAATAACTTAATAAAGCAGGATCGGAGAAATCCCAAAAGACAGAAAGGAATCTCAATGCTATTTGAGATTGACATAATCGTGTGCGTTCATCAATAAATTCGGGAGGTTGGTCGTTGGGGCAATGCCCCCAAAAACAATTGAACACGAATTGTTAGATGAGGAAAGGATGCAATAAACAAACGAGGATTGGTGAATGTTATTTCAGTATTTTATAGCTAATGCTCGCCTGTCCTTAACATAGTCATGTTCAAAATATTTCTCACGAGTTGTAAACCCCGCTAGAAACAAAACATTTCGACAGACAACAGTATCAATATATTATTGAGTAACACCTTCGAGGGGTCGGAAAAGTATTCCTTTACTCCGCTTTTACTTCAAAAATTCACAAGGAACTTTTAAGCCGTTTTGCAATTTTATTGGGTCGCCTAGCCACTTTTAGTTCAGATTTAACTTGGAGCAAAATTGATGGGTTGGGCTGTGGGTTTATCCCAATAAGATTACGGTCTCAAGGAGATATGAACTGGAATGTGGTTGATCCCAAGGTCTAGAATTGATTGAATAAAACACTTGTCAATAATAAACGTATCAAATTTCACAATAAATATTTATCACTTTTACCACCGCTAAAAAGTTTTCGTGATTGCTCAGAGCAATTAAGTTGAGAAGTTAAAAGAAAGGCTTAATCTGGTATTGATCATAACATCGCTATAATAAGTTACATTAAAGAGGTTTAATCCACAAAGAAAACAAAATATAAAAAACCTAACCATGAGGCCTTAGACAAACCTACATCTTTAAAGAATGTGCAACCCTACACAGTGCACATGTAAGGCGAATCATCACAGAAGAACAGAAGAACTGTTTTGCAGCGAATCCCGCAAGACTAAGACTTGAGAATTTCGAGCACGAAGGATAATGAAACATTTCACAAAATAACAAAAGAAGGCTGACATATTACCGACAAAACTGAGAAAAGCTACCTACAGTACGTGGCATGTGCTGACCTCTCACTGAATACAACACTGTTCACCGGGTAACCCAGCACCGGGAACCGGTCCTCCTCTCATCGCGTCCGGCATCTCCTGGGACATCATCTTTACTATCTCGTCTGGGGGTGGCCCTGTCTCCTGCATGGCGTTCAGGAGAGAGTACACTCTGCTTCCTTCGTCCTGGAGATGTGGGTCTGGTGTTACTGTGTTCATTCGTGTGTCCATCTGTCTTGTGTCTGTGTCTTTGTCTGTTTGTGGATACAATTTTACATGTCAGTGTCTAAGTAGTGTAGATGGCAGTTTGCGTGCCTGTGTCTCTGTTACAAAAACCTACGTACGCACCTGAGAGTTATTTCCGTTGAAGATATCACATATCTCCTGGACGATCTGGCACTGTTTACTGTACACAGCGAACTTTGGGTGATCCTTGTTCTTCTCCAGCCAGTCAGGGTACAGATTTAGCAGCTCTTGTAACGGTTCGTGTAGTATCTGAAGGTAAATATCACAGTTTATAGATAGATATACGGTAAACTTATCAAACGTGATTTTAAACAAGAAACTCCAGCAGTGTTAAAGTGAAGTGTACCAGGTGTTAGGTGTACCAGGTGTTATTGCACCAGGCGTGTACCAGGTGTTATTGCACCAGGTGTTAGCTGTACCAGGTGGTATTTACAAATTACTGAGTCTGGTGTCAGGTGTGGCTACTATTTTTAATTATCAACTTTTTTCCTTAAATATCAACTGCATTTCATGCAATAACTTAGCTGTTTTGTAAGAACTTATGAACATCAAGAAATAGAATAAACACCTAGCGCTGCAAATTTGGGTTATAGCAATAAATTTCAACTATCTAAATAACTCTAATCTAAATGGTAAAACTGGTAGTATGATATTAAACATACCTCTTTTGATAAAAGCTTGCTGAGCAAGTTCTCCAACACGGGAACCATTCCCTCAACATCAGGTTTCTCAGAGCTGTCCTCGGGATGAGCACCAGCAGCAGCTGCATCTCGAAATAACTTCTCCATAGTCTGCGCTATGTTTGCTTCCATGTCACTGCTACCTTGTTCCTCATCCTGGTCTGAGAGAGTTGTTCTTAGCTTAGGGGTGGAGTCCAGCAGATTGGAGAACGCTTTGTCAAACTCTTTTGTGAGGTCATCAATGTACTTATCTTCATCTTCTGGGGTGACCTGTAATTTTGAAATTGATTCATGTTTAAATTAAATTACGTTTGGAGAAGGTATTATTTTTTAAAATGATTTTCAGATGATTTTTCTAAAAGGATATTGTAACTATGGAAATCAAACAAACCTTTACAAATTCGTTAAAATCAGGTAAGGGAGGATCAGAGGTAGTTTTGTTGGTGTCATTGGGCTGTGTAGAACTTTTTACTTCCTCCTGATCTTTGTCAAATTCTGCTAAAGCATCATCTAATATATTTTCCAGTTCACTCATACCATTTTTCAGCTCATCAGTAAACTGTGTTTGATAAATTTGCTCATTGAAAGCTTTTGACTAATGCAATGATTTAGCACAAAAAATAAGATTATTGTGATAAACTATTCAAGTTTACTGAAGTATCTGCTATCTAGTCTAAGAAGCAAAGTATGTGAGGAAGAATGCTGACAACTCCTAAAATTCGTTAAAGAAGTAAACAACTGACTGTTTGAATAAAACAGTAGACTAAATAGCTGAAAACCATAAAAACTGCAACATATCTATAATTAATCAATTCAATGGAATAGAAGCCAGAGTAGGCAACCAGAAAATAGAAACGCATTTGAATCTTGTAACAATACTACAAAATTGAAAAAATTCAATAAATAAATTGCTCACTTAGTTCGACTTAGTTAGAACAATTTCACTTCGATAAATTATGCAAATTTAAGCTCAGAATGAAAATTATGCATACCTAAAACCAAAGTTTCATTATACCCTTGTGAATTTTCATGATATTATGGGATCACCTGATCATTTTCGGGCTAGGCTGTCCAAATCAAGCTTACATGGAAAGATAAAAGTTCTGATACCGTACAAGGACTCCCTCTCAGATGGATCCTAATATTGTATGTCAATAATCAGGTAAGGAACTCGAATCAATGTTATTACTAATATTGATGGAATGAAGTTATTGAGAATAATGATCATAGGCGAACAGTTTAGCATTTCTAAAAGCGGGGCTCATGAAAATGTTGCTTAATTTTTCAAAAATTTATGAATAAATCGAAATATTACAATATTACAGATACCCAATAATTTTGATGAAACAATTGATATAACATGAAATTATATAAAACTTAATACAAATACCTAACAGTAAAGTTCCAATTGGTCAAAAGGGATGCAAATATTGAATCCTTGAAAATATAAATATAGAACCTCAAATTGTGACAGAAATTTGAAAGAGATATAAAATAGCACAGCTACACTCATAAGACAACCCTTTTAACTACAAGAGAAACCCATAAGCCTACCCAATTGTGTCATATTGTACTCCCTCACGATATTCTCCACAGGATTTAACATACATGAATCCATCATAGATAAGCCCACCAAGATCTTTCCACATATCAAGGTGGGGAATCATTTCCTCACCACGACGACCTTCTTTGTAATTATATCCCATTCCAATTATGAGATATAAACCAACAATTATAAAGAAAAATATCAGCAGTAACGTGCCTGTGCTTGTAGAGGAGCTCAATCCTAGGAGGTTTATAGGTTTAAATGGATCTGTAAAATAAATTTTAACAGTTTAAATACTCAATAGAAGAACATGATTTTCGACATTTTTTTATCTATGGCTTAGAATCCCTTTATATATTATCAGTAGACAAATTATCATAGATTGAGACCTCTCATGTACATGTGAATATCCTGTTGATTTATCTCATGATGTTAATCATACCTGAGGGCGTGGCATCACAGCCAAACTCTTTTTTTCTCAGCTTCTTATCAAGTTGTTCCCTTTGATCACAATCACAACCAAATGGAGAGCTCATTTCCACACAAGCTGCTGCTCCTTCTGGACAATCACTTGTTTGCAATATTGCAGGAGAGTCCAAACCTGTCTTAGCTAGACAAGCATCAGAGGTGCAGCAGTTAATTTTAACAAGAAAACTTGAACCCTGAAATTAGATACTAGATAAACAAGAGTCATTTGCCAGTAGGGCTGATTGTATTACTTGGCATGAATTAAATATGCTAATAGAAAAGGAATCAGTACAAAAATATGCATCTAGTATCCACTATCCATGTTTTACAAAAAACAAACTAATGGTATTGCACATAATCTAACCTCATAATCTCCATCTTTGTATAATATATTGATTCCTTTATTCTTGTCATCTTTATCAATCAAAGAAGCTGTCATGCTAGCTTGAACACAAGATCCCAATGCAACCCAACATGGCTTTTCAGTGCCACACAACTTTTCATTAGATTCTGGGGCACAAGCTGCTGGTCTATTTGTTGTCCTTGAAGGCCCTGTAGTTCTGGGATGACACCCCTCTTGGATAGTGTGTCCATCAACTTTTTGATTCTGTACAACATTGCCCAAATTGAAAAATGTATAATTCTTGGATGAACTTTTTACAGCATAGATATTGCTGATGTCAGAGTATTTCTGTGAGGGAGGTCGATGGTCTTTTAAGTGATTTACATTGAATGTGACATCTCCAATTTTGATAACTGTTTCATGACATAATTGTGAGGACAGGGTTTTTAATATCAGAGAGAGTTTCAGGAAGGTTGACAGCAGTTGCATTTTTGGGTATTAGATAAAGGTGTCAACACAGCACATCCTAAAATTTAAATTACAGAAAATTGACATTACCAGTGTATAGATGATTACTTCATTTTAACAATAACCTCTATAATAGAGAACGATATACTTGGGGAATTGTCTACAATTTTCCATACTTAAACACCTCATTCCTCTCAACTTGTGGGCCCTACCTTACTTGTCGTGAAATACTCTCAAATTAACCTATGGATACAGATTGATCTCCAAAATCAAAGGTAGGAGCATTACATTTAGAGAAATGGTGTTTGAAATTTGAGACACCTCCCCACAAATACCATTCTCTTACCTGATTTAATTTGAAGCTTAAACAAGAACAGATATAGAGATTACATACACACTAGATATCGAGTTGCGCTATTTATGGACAGTGGTTGCAAGGTCAACATAAGCGTGATGTGCCCAAGGAAATAGAAAAACGATTAAGCAAGCCAGCAACATTCAATGTAGTGGGGAACTAACAAGGCCCACAGACACCTACTTTGGTCTCTTTTTCATGGAATGTTTTGGCCGAAAAAAGCTAGATAATTATAGAAAAAACAAAAGGTTCTGATTCAGTCTTCCACAAAAAGATAGTAAGTGTAGAACTTTCTAATTTCAAGCTACCTGCTACAATCTTCTTTGTTAAATGAGGAGGGTCTCTGTTAAAGAATAGAATAGAAAATAAGATAATGACATACATAATCACACGTTATCAAAATAATTTAACAAAATACTATAAAACTAAGAGGCTGAATAATTAGCCCAAATTCAATACTGTAAAAAATTACTACAACTCCTTAAGATCCTTAAGAGGAAATAAAAACAATTAAAGAAGAACAAAATGTTATTAGTTCAGGTCAAATACCAATATATACAAAAACTGCATAAAAATAAGAGTTGAATAAAGGTCAATACATGAATTAAAACAAATAACTAACTGCCCATGCTCCTACTTAACCCCTCTCATGTTAATGCATAATTTTCTATTGGCAAGAGGATTTGTACAAAGATATTCATTATGCCTAGTTTAATCGACCAATAGGACTTCCCTTCGTAAGCTTCTCCGCAATAGTGACAACATACAGTCAATAATAACTCTAAATCAGGAAGTGCTTGGAACAAGTGCAAAGACAAGCAGCGCTTCTGATTACACGAGGTCTCCGAAAATAACCACTCCTTAACCTAGAGATACAAGCTAGGATTCAACCAATAAACCTTAGGTTACAATACCAAGCTATCGAATCCTCTCTCAGGCTTAAATTACATGGCAACTGGAATTATAATTACATATACAACAGAGACAGACTCAACAAGTCACATGCCTATGCAGCAGACTCAGCTATCAGAAAAATGGAACATAGAAGCTGCCAGATTAAGGACACCATACCCGCAGTGACCATCAAAGACAGACGTTTTAGGGTTAAAATAGAGGACAGAGTCAGCACAACAAGTTACATATACAACATTAAGAGTACTTCTTGGCAGATTTACACAGATGGATCAAAAATAGCTTACAACACGGTAGCTGGTTTTTGCGCTATAAAAGGAGACACATAATATCACAGAGCCAGCTACCCACTTGGGTGCCTACCAACAGTATACTAATGTGAACTATTCGCTATTCACATGACATGCATCTGGGCGAACAACAATCTAGGATCCCAGCTCACATAATCTTTCTTTCAGACTCACAAGCTGCTATTATTGCAGGAAACAGGACGAACATCAAATCGAGACTGGTCCTGTACATAGCTCACCAACTTAACACTCTGGGTACACGCCACAGGGTTGAACTGAGATGGGTTCCAGGCCATAAAGGTATTAAAGGCAACAAAAAAGCTGATGAATTAGCAAGACTAAGCTCTAGAACCAACCCAGTGGGCCCTGAACAATTCATTTCCATATCATTAGGATTACAAGTTAAGACCATCAAAGATTGATAATTTCGGTCCACATGAAAACGTTAAGAAACAGTGCACTTAGTGACAAGGGAAAAGTTCCTGTTGAAGCACATTTGCGTAGACATAAATACAGTAACTTCAAGATGACAGGCTCAGAAATGAGGGTGATTACACATGGCTCTAAACCGGACACAGCCCATAAGCCTACTTTCAACACAAGGCAAACAACAATCAGGTTGAATTATCTGACTGTGAACACTGTCCAGGCCAGGAAGAGACATCACGACTCTTCTCATGCAAACGTGTTGCACACATAACGTTAAGACTACAAATATTTGGCAAGTTACTCATTATGGAAGAGATCGCCCATAAAACAGACTTGATCATCAAGTTTGTCAAGCAGACAGACAGATTTGACAGAGACAGCCTCTTCGGCTAACTCACAGGACCACCTTGTTTACTCATTAGTTCTATAGAACAGGCCTTGGCTTTGACCAGAATTCCCTGCCCGCTGAAGTGGGTAAAGAGCTTACGGTACCCTACCAACATCAGCTCGCTCTGGAAAAAGCAGCAACAGCCTCCAGACTCTTAATCAATTTAAGAGACTGGTTCTGACTTTGTACCGACAAAACAGAAAGGGCTATAAGAAGCCTGAAGCGAGAATAATTACATAAAAAACATTTAAATCTTTAAGATGAGATGGGCAACAAGCTTCAAGGAAAACTCGTCTATTGAGCTAAGAAACTACAATAAATCACAAATGATTGCTTGAAGGACTTGCCTGGCGTTGTCAGGCCTGCCGCCTCGATGCACCGCAATATTTTTGATAGAAATTTTTCGAACATGAGAATGGGCCGTAACGTGAGGCTATGATGAAAAACATTTAAAAGTTGGTTTTGAGATGAGATGATCGATATCCAAGTTTCATATTGAAGATCCTAGATAATACAAACATGAATATCAGAAAATCAAGAAATAATGTACTTCTAGACACAAACATGCATATTTACATGAAGCGATAATCAGCTCCTAAATAGTACATAGTATATTTCTAGACTGGAGGGGTGGGCAGGACAAAAGGAACAGCCACAAAAACAGTGACTAGAATTAAACTAAATTATAGCAAAATTTCTTTCAAAATGCTAACTAGAACTCACACTCCCTTAACAGCACCCAGAAAAGCATAACATCTCTTTTAGTTTTAAGACCAATTTGTCTGACTTTGTCCAACCCTCATTTGAAGCAAGAATAAAATGACGGGAGGGTGTGCGCTGCTGTACATAGACCAATAAGCGGTTATATTTGTCTGACTTTGTCCGACCCTCATTCGAAGCGAATAAAATGACGGGAGGGTGCGCGCTGCTGTACAAGGTTATATAATCAGCAGGCCAAAAAACTTGACAAGATCAGAAATGATATCCGGTCACCTTTCTAAGTCTAACCAGCCCGAGTCAGGTCACACCTCGACAACAAGAAACATTCGCTTCGGCTGGATTTAATAGCGCTCCAAATAAATATAATCAAGCGACGACATTAACAACCAGTAACAGGGCTCTGCGCGACTCTCTCTAACAACGACTGATCAAGTCCCAGGCAATGGGCAAGTAAATCAGCAGCGTTTTTCGGGGCAAACTACAAAGCGTATAAAATGTAAAAGCATTGACATCGCCCACTAGTAAGTGAGGCATGGCAAGCAATCGCGCGCGGCTCGCAGCTTGCTGCTCCCCTGGCGTTCTAACGTTTTGTAAGAACGTTAGACGGATATCTATATCATTTCGTCAAGGCAATTTTATCGGGCGCTGCGCGGCTTTCTCTACGCGTTTCTCTCCGATGCTGAAAAGCAACAAAAACTGAAGTCTCCAATGGCAAAGCAATCTGTACGAATTTAGATATAGATATTGCAGGGCCGCTGCAGTGTGCAGCCTTGCATTACAGCTATTGTCACTTGTACTG
>JH153095.1:37662-54843 GCA_000226015.1 Mnemiopsis leidyi
CGTGACAGCGCGTGATGGCCGCGACAGTAGGTTATCAACCTACAATTTTTCGATTAAAGGATAAGTTTAACAGGCGATTGCTTTGTCTTACGCCGGAGGCTGCCGCTTAGCGGCAGCAGGGCTAAGCAACGTACAGCAGCGTGCACCCTTCCTTCATTTTAATCGCTTCGAATGAGGGTCGGACAATGCTCGACGCGCTTTATAGATCACATCACCTAATACTGTGTCACTTCGCATACTCAAGGTGAAGGAGTGAAGAGGCATGCTGCCGTGCCTTGTCTCAGAAGTTATTCTATGCCTGAAAAAGACGTGATTTTACATACAGTGTTGCCTGGGTTACCGGGCGATGCGCGGCTCTCTCTACGTTTCCCCAGACAAGCCAGAAATGCGTGAGACTGAGAGCTAAGACCGTTACCTTCATTTAATATTTGTGGAGGTGTTACCCGATTCACAGCTTTCTGCTCTCCTAGCGAGAGCAGCAACGTTCTAACGTTTCGTTAGAACGTTAGACGGATATCATCTCGTCAATTTTATATGGAAATAAACGAGATTATATCCGTCTACCGTTCTAATGAAACGTTTCTAGACTGTACACTGTATCAGTATGCTGTAGACGTTGCCTAGCCCGATCGTTCAGCTTTGAGCTGCGAGAGTCGGGTATCACCGCGACCAATATGGAAAACGATGAGCATGAGCCTTTAAGTTTAAGTTAACACAAACTCATAGAACAGTGATGAATGAATTATACAATAACGTAAACAATAAACACGTGATACGTCACAGGTCACATGATATGTCAAATATGTCATGTGATCATGATGCATGAAAACCGACTGAATTTTTCACAAGACTGAAGACAAGTATATGAGTCCCGAGGTGGTAAGGTTTCCTAACAATAACATTCCCCTAACTTTTACTTTTTTACCTAACAGTACGTTTAAGCTAGATAGTGCTTCATTTCATAGCTATAAGTATAATTATAAAGTGCAAATTAAGGTATAAATTATTATTAGGTTTAAGCTATCGGACACCGATAACCCAGATTATGATGAATGGAACTTTATCAATGTCCATTGTGAGGAACCAAATGATCGCACCCATTAAAATCACCCACCATACCATATTCGTACGTAATCTGTGATCTGGCAGACTACCTTTAACTTTAAGTTAAACGCTATTCCGGCCCACGATCGACATTTCCAATCAAATCATCGCTTATAATTACTATAGTTGTACAGCTGATAGGTCCGCCACAACAATACCATCACTTGCTCTCTGTTATTCATTAACTTCCTCCCTTTATGTCTTTGGGCGGCCGTAGCTCGTCGTCACGCGATACACGTTGTCATAGAACCGTGGGAACTCATCTTGGTAGCCGTCATCTTCATTGAAACTGCCGGTAAGAAACTGCATTTTGCTGGTCCATCATACATCATAGACATATTCAATTTGCCGATGTTGATAATACTTCCACTTTGCTCGAGTAGAACTAGAAGCAGTTTTGGACATGTCGAATTAAATTTTTCTCATTTTTGATTCAGTTTTGTGGTAATGCTTGGACAGACTTCAGAAGATTCAGACTGCAATGAACAGTTTCGAAGTAACATACCAACAAACCTCCCTATCGGGACAACTCCAGGAGAATTCATCCTATCAGACCAATCAATCAAAAAACCTGACGAGATTTTCCTGAATGTGATCCTTGACTCCGGTTTAGAAAACAAGAACTTAACCTCCGGTCACTCATCCTGGCTGATCTACACGAACTGTATTCTGACACGGATCTTGTTTTGTCCTTGCCTACTGACCATGGTGATATCCTCAGTCCTCCTCATCTATTTGACCAGGAAGTATCTAAGAGACGGCTCCATTCTCTACTTCTCTGTCATTGTCTACTCTCTTACACAAATACTCATGTTTGTTGTGATAATCATGGATATCATCCTATCATCGTGGTCACTAAGCTCCCTCGTTTTCTGCAAGATCAGAGCAATCTCAGAGATATTTGTGATAGTGGTGTCCGCCTACTCCATTCTTGTCATGACGGGAGTACGGTTCATCTTTATCCACCGTCCACTGCGGTACCGGAGTATACTGAAACTTAGGTACCAGGTGGTAGTAGAAGTTCTGGTCCTCATCCTAGCTGCTCTTCTCACGCTCTCTCCGATCATGTTCGGACTTTGTGACTTAGAGGTGGAAGAAGAGAAGTTCTGTCACTTTCAGATAGGAACCGGCTCCTGCATGATCTTCCAGACACTATGTGTAGGGCTGGGTATAGTATTACCTGTCCTCGCAACAGCCCTGCTCTACGGCTTCATCTACAGGACGATCTTGAGGTTAAAGTCAGAGCAGAAACTGCTGATGCCGTCCAAGAGGAGAGGATCCAGGCTAAAGACGGAGAGATCGGAGAGCCAGGAGACAGCTAGGAGCAGGACGCAGAGCAGTGTGCTGAGTGACAACACAAAGTCGGGAAGTTGCAGCTCTCATCCCAATCCTGAGGACGGAGAGATGACAGTAGTTTCCAGGGTGGGCCGACTTTCGGGGGTGTTCGATCTGGACGGGGAGGACGAGAAGGAGGAACAGGAGGAGAAACGTGAAATGTCCTCTATCACCAACATAGCAGCTCTGATAAAGACCAACACAAGCGGAGGAAGAAGAGTGTTGATGAAGGGGGTGTCACACACCTCCAATCTGGTGAGGAACATCTCCAGAAAGCGACTAGTCTCCCTCAGGAACATGGCCAAGGAGACGTTTCAAGTACCATGGTCGATTGTGGCCGTGCTCGTACTTTACGTCATTACAACTGCTCCCTGGATTGCGCTGATAGTGGCACCCCAGCTCTGGTACCAAGCCATTTCAGGAGAACTCAGACTACTGCTGGACTTGAAATACTCTGTTATGTTTCTTGGTATCGCCTGCTCTCCCATTGCCACCATTGTGACAACTAAAGCTCTGAGAAAATCATTCTGGATGTTCGTATACAGCTTCAGACAAGGTTAAGGAGCTTGGACTTCGATAACGAATAACATTGCATTTTGTGACCGAAAAACTGGACTGGTATGAATCAGTTTGGAGATAAATAAATAAACACATGTCGTTGAGATATGACAATCAATAGCAATTAGTGTAACAAATACAGGTACAAAAAGGATTCTTCATTTTTCGTTCTTTCAAAATCAAAAACTCAATATAATATGTTTTCAGCACAATGAATAAATTATAAACTTATACATATATCTTCTTTAGATTAAACTAAGAGCCTATGGTTATCTAAGGTTCATTTTTCGCGTGTATACAGTAAAAAGCTAAATCAAATCTTATGGCTGAACTGTATTCAATGCAAACAAAAACAATAAACTGACTTCATTTTTTGTAAATTACTTTGAGGATAATGGCGTTCAGATTTTAACTGATCTAGAATACTATTGTACATTTTAACAATGTTGCCATAGTTTTGAAAGTGTGATAACTTTTATTTTACCATTTACGTTATCATGTCATTTTATACAATCTTTCCTAAAAAACCAAAAACTACACACGGCAATTCTTCAGCAATCACAATGATTTAGCCTAAACCTATCATTTAAAAAATTAAAGATGTGGCTATTTACCGGAAAAAGTTGAGTAGGCGACTAATTAAAAGATTTAAACCTAAAGTAAGAAATGGGTTACTGTGAAAACTGGAACTATAGTCTGTTATCTTTACCAGTTGCGTTTTATTAAAAAGCATAAATATTTTAAACAAGAAAAGCGGGGCTAGCTCAAGAAGTTTTGTTAGTTGGTAAATACATAGTATGATAATATCGAAAAATATTCACAAAACGGTTCAAGAGTAAAGGTAAATCATATAAATTTTCACAATGCTATTAACTAGCATCCTGTACAAATGGCAGGACTTAATAATGATACAAGTTTCGTCCTCTAGAGCAGAGGTTAAAATATAAGATATCTCAAATTTTTGTGCAGTCGTATATCCAATATCCATCATTTTGTACAACGATTTGGTCTATCAAAGGCAGTTGATCTATCATTCAACTTGATCTATCAAAGATACTTTATCTATCAAAAAATCGTTCCATCAAATAATTGTATATAAAGATAGATGAAGTTGTTTGGGTATATTGAATTGTATTTTGAAATTAGCAACGAACATCCTGCCAGCTAACAGAAAGATAATCTGATAATACACAACAAACACACTCGAATCAAATAATCTCCTAGCAGCAGATTAAAGAAACCAAACATTCAAAAATTTCTTTAACATACCTTACCCACAACACATTCCCAATTCTGTACAAAAATAAAATAAAACAAATGTAAAACCGGGATGGTAGAGGTATAATCTACATGCACCGGATCCTCGCAAATACATACATGCATGCACGTGCACGATTATGCAAAAACATACACGCATGCACGTGCACGATTCTTTAGTAAATAATTACGACAAATTTAGTGAAAACTACCCTCAAATACACGTACAACCTTGTCGAAAGATCAAAATTCAGGCTTTACAATCAATGTGAAGTCCAATTGACGGTTTAGTTGGTGTTCAGCCAGTAAGAACTATCAAAAACTCGTATCATTACAATCTATGTGAAAAAGTAAATAGAGAGGATTACTTTCGGGGTATTATCCCGGCCCAATTCAATTAAATGTACACTACACACAGTGCATATCTTTAAGTACATGATGCTAAAACCGTTACACCGGAACACCGTACTTGGCGGTGTTGCTATAGTCGATTTCATCGTAACTCCTAATGTTTTGACGAGCACTGTTGTCGTTCATTGTAACGACAATGCTGGCTCCACTCTTCGTGCTCCTCAGACTGCCCCCACTGCGGAGCGACGTGCTGGGGGACCGTGAGGCACTGTTGTTGGGATTGACTCGGGTTTTCGTGTTTGCGTCAATGTTTGAGTCTTGGGAGTACTTATAGTCGGTTGGAGCTTGCATGACCAGTTTGTAAGCCGGCGGTTTGGGGGACATAAGAGACGGCGAGTCGATGGTGTTGTGGGCGTACCGTGCGACGTTTATCGGCGGCGAGACGGCTTCCTTGAGGTTGACCCCGCTATCAGTTGGACTATCATTGTCGGGCGTGCTGGTCTGTACTGCGTCGTACTTGGTGGCGTGGTCCGTGAAGTTGTTGGTGAAACCGATGAAGCTGAGGAGAGCAGGGAGGAAGACGAGAGAGTGTAGAGCTCCCAGGATTACGATACCCAGGTACATCCTAAAGTAGAAAATCTCAAAGATCTGCGATTTAGCGAAAGCCAGGACGACGATTCCGACGAACTTGGTTAGGGTTATCCCACTGAGAACAGACGGGCCCGTCCTGACAAGAGCATCGTAACTCTTATCCAATCTCCCGACTGCTTTAGACTTGGTGAAGCTCTTCACGATATGCGAGGAGAACTCCACCGATATTCCCACACTCATTACCAGGTTCACTAAACTGACAGCGTTCAGGGTTATCCCCCACAGGTACATCAAACCAAACATGTCGGCGGTTATCATGGCAACCGTTATCGTGATGATCAGAGCAGGTCCCAGGTTAAATCCGAGTAGGATAAAGGACATGATGAAGACGGACATGATGCAGAGGAGAAGGTTGACGATGGTTTCGTCAGTGATTGTCAGGTACTGCTCGTAGAAGAGGTAGAAGACGGAGTAAGGGTAGACCGTCATGTTGGAGACTTGGGAGGACATCTCCTCCGCTATGTCTAGTGCTCGTTTGTACGCCTGGATGAAATCCTGAAATATCTTAGGTTCAGAAGAGGAATCATACCATGTTTGATACGTGAACAACTAATTGCCCTAACGGACGGCTTCTTCGCATAATTAGTATTTGGGTTATCAAAGCCTAATGATGGAAGGTATTCATTTGCATTGTCTGACTTAAGTCGACAGGAACCTAAGCGACATTTCAAATGTACTTACAGCAGATTTATGAAGCGGTGTATGGTAGGCCTGGAAATACGCGGTCTGAATCGCCACAGGATGTTCCGAAGTTCGCATCCTGCCGTACGCAAAGTCCACAGCGTCGGCGTAAAGTGCGTGTCCGCCCTTGGCGCAGTACTCAGCATTAGGATTGTCGTTAAGGAACGAGGGGAGATGTTCAAAGAACAGCTGAGGAGGTGGTCTTTCTCCGTCTGAGGAAGTGACAGTCATGTTAGATGTTTAGTGGTAACAATGTAGTTATTAATCAACATCACCGCGAGTCAATGACACACAAGTTTTATCTTTGATTCAGGTAAATTGATTAATTAATTAAGACTCACCTGATTTCTTGAGGCAAGGATAACACGTGCTTGTTCTGTCAGTAGAAGGACAGAAAGTTCCGTTAAAGTAAATCCTGCAGCACTCAAAAGTGGGATCCAACCAGGCGAAATAATCGTCTAGCCAAGAGTTAGGTGGAGTAGCTGAAACAATCCAAGTTAGATCAATGTGAACTATTGTTGTTGGTTTAGACATGTATGTTGTTAGTAAATGCAAGATATCCAGGTGGTGAACAACAAAATGTTACACTTCAATTCAAGAAACTTCAAATCAATTTGATATCTATTATAACAGAGGGTTCATAAAACAAAAATATTCGAGGAATGAGCGTACCAATAGTTGAGTAATTGCTGATGGTAGATTGACGTTTGAGGTAGTTCAGAGCGCTGGTCGAGTTACAAGTTCTTCCCATACATATCTCGTCTTGTGCTTCACGTTTTGGGAACCTCTGCCACGTGTCTCCTGAACAGACACTTTGTTGAGAAGAAAATCACATAAATCAGACTTGAAATAATTAGAAACTAAAGGTTCTAGTAAGAAAAAGTATGAAAAACGTATATTACAATCCTGGATTCTTAAAACGTGCTGAAACTTATTTTCTACAAAACTAACGCCGCTGTTAAACTAAGGAAAGCTAGACTACCTTTATTATGAAAGACAAAGTAGACTGGAGGTCCAACACGGAGTTGACTGAATATATCTCTGTAATAATCTCCTAAGTAACTGTGATGTGGCAGTGCCACGGTCTGATCCAGACCAATGTCTATACGGTTCATCATCCCTGAAGAAGCAAGGATTAGAATTATAAGTATGTACCTAAACTTTCTTCTGAGGTCGATTAAGACTTCGGGAATTAATTTTCATTAATTACCGAATCATATGATCAATAAATTTCTTTAATCATCGAATCTTATGATCAATATATAGATAGCACACAGATAAAATGAACTCTACGTACCGATACTCGCGCAGGTGATGAAGAAGAAGAAAGCTACGACAGCAGCTCTCAAACATTTTGACGAGAACAGAGCTGGAGCCCAGTACTTCTCAATAACAACTTAAAAGTGTGTTAAATATTAAACAAGAAATAAACAGAAAGTATTCAAAATTGTTGAAATTGAGATCAATTGGGATTAGAAAACTGAACTCTAAAATTATATACTTAATTATGAAGTTCATTCTAGAATTCTGAAGACTTACCAGGGACAACGCCCTTTCTGTTGGACTTGTTTTCTGCTTCCTCGTTTATGATGCAACAGCAACAGTCGTATTTACCACTCAGCTGTCGCTTTAAATCCCACGTGATGACCTGTCATGTGACGTGGGTCAGAAGTGTGAAACAGGTTCACAATTCTACTATACATACTATAGCTTATCGAATAGAGATCTTTGTTCTTTCATCTTTGAGAATACACGTAGAATTTCTAGTTATTCTGTTAATGACTCCGGGACAAAAATACCGACTTACCGATAAGAAAGCAGTACACTGGAGGAGGAAGTTGATGAAGACAGCAAGAGCGGCGTACAGAGAGAAGTTCTTCACGGCGGGCATGGAGGAGAGCGCACCGAGAGAGAAGGCCACTGTCTCGCAACATCCAGACAACAACATACTGGGTCCTATCCTTCCGAACACTATCGAGATCTGGGAACAGAGGTAACGGTCAGAATAGTGAATCACAGGATTGTTGTGAACACGGCAAATCACAGGATTGTTTTTTAACGGCTAATCACAGGATTCTTTTTTAACGACAAATCTTATGTTGGAGCTGCTTGCATTTTTGAGATTGTTGCAGTACTCTCTCCCATCTCACTACAAATCTCAATCTCAAAAGGAGAAGTTACCTGTTGAGGGACGTTGGACACAGATTTAGGGGGATCCTTCTGTAAAGCTTGGACCAGGATGTAAATGTTATCAACTCCTACTGCCAACACCAGGAACGGTACAACCTGTAAAACACATGTTTAGGACTGGTTTTATTTAGCGTCCTTATTTGGAAAAACCATTTCCATTTTTGGTAGTAATTGTCCTTATTTGGTAAATTAATTTCTAAATTCAGGAGCCATGAAGGAGTATTGTGGACTTTTCTGCTCGACACGATACTATCTCAAGTAAAAAGATATATATGGCATATGCAAAAGTCAACCTACCTCGATAACAATTAGAGTAGCTTCCCAGCCGAAGAAGGAGAAGATACCGAGAGAACAAGCGACAGAGCACAAGACTATAATGACTCCAGACAAGCCGACCATTGACTTGGCTTGTATCAGGTTAGAGGCACAGGACAGTTGAAGTTTACCAAGTGTCAGAGAAACGTATCTGAGGGGTGGGGAGGTGTAAGAACGGGGTTTCATGTCGAATATGGAAGTGTAGAAAAGGTCGTGGAGTATAAGATATAGGAGATATAATCTTTATTACCCATAGATTTTTCCAAACCGGTATTAGTAGAACCTGAACCACGATTCAGGACAATAATTCATTAAAGAAGAATTTTATTAAATACTTGTGAACTTACATGAACATAAGAGCGTAGCTTATAAACACAGTATAAAGGTCCTGGAAACTACTCTCAGAAATCTCATCTTCTATAGCTCTCTCAGCGCTGAAGCTCACTTTTATCTTATCGTTTGTGTATTCCTATGAAATTAGAATTCGGTTAGATACATAAGATTTGTAAATGATGCAATAACAACTTAAACTGTTCATAGTCAAACAATCACATCCACAAAAAACCGAAGTAGCAAGTAGTTGTGGCCAGTTCTACAAACCTTCATGAAGTTAAGGAACTCCTTCTCCCAGGCCAGAGCTAGAGTGTTATTAGTGACATGATTGTTGAGAGGTATGGTGATGAGAATACTCTCAGCACCCTCGTACTCCTCACCCTCGTACCCGCCGTACACCAGGTTGGTAATGGCAGGACCCCCAAACAACCCCAGACAGGGGGTACCCGTGTTGGACGCGTCATTCGGAGATAGGTAGTTCCTGGGGATAGTGTCGTGTTAACCGTGTAGTGTTAAACGTGTACAAATCTCATTGTTTTAGTGAGAGTTGTACAAGAAAGCCTGGAAAGCTGGACTAAAAAAGCCGGGCTGGTATTCAAACCGGTACAGAACAGGACTCATATAAGTACAAACATTTCAACCCTCACCTTGCGCAGTAATACATGTGGTCCAGATAGTTACGTCCCGATCTCTCTATCTCCAGGTTTTGTTGCGAGTTCTGGAACCACTGTAGAGGTGACATGATAGCGCAGTTGTTGTTGTCCGGAGCGAGGGGTTTGTAACACACGTCCTGGGAGAGAGAAGGCAAGTTTAGATACTGACTGACTGAAATTTCTATACAATATGACAACTGCAGATCTGTGGTCTGGAAAGGCTTATACATTAAAGTCTTGGATTGTACATATTTAATATTACCACCCAAACATGCTAGAAAAATAAGCTGGAAAACATACCTCTAAGGTAACAGTTTGACCGTCAACTTGAGCAGTGATATTAACGAGAATATTTTGTAAAGTCATAGCCTCAGTCAAGACCTCCTTTGTCAGGACAGCTCCAAACTTCACTTCTTCCATCCGTCTTGCTGCTACATTGTACAGTTCTGGTTCTTGTCCGTTAGCCTTGATCACCACCTAAATCATGTCGTGTTATCTTCAGATGCAACTTCTGTGGATTTTTAGTTCATGTAGATTTTGGGACACAACGCTAGAAGTCACTAAGCAATGCTTAAAGTAATTAAGTAACGCTAGTCACTAGTGACGCTTAGAGTTACTTAGTAACGCTTAGAGTTACTAAGTAAGCTAAAAGTTACCTGAGTGGTACGGTAGAAAGGAGTGAAGTGTTCGTCGAAGAACTCTTTCTGTTGTCGAGCAATACTGGTTGGAGAAGACCACAGCTTTACAGGATCCGTTGTAATCTTGAAGTAGGACAAACCAGATGTGAAGACTGCAACACCCAGTATAGACCCTGAAAGTAAGACACGTGTTTTTTAGAGGACTGTATACGGCTGTTTTACCCGTCAGACTTCTATTTGCAACAGAAAATATTTGCAGAATCTGTACTCATGCAAGATAATATACGAAGCATGTTTGAACAATACAACGCCAGTGGTTATCTGCAGAAATTTCTCTTACTTCTGACACTACATGTCAACACTTACCGATCATGCACTTGCCAGGATGTCTGCAACAGATGCTCGACCAGATGTGGAAGCCGTTAGAGATGATCGTGTCGATTGTGTGACCCTTAGATACCATCTTGTGTCGGAGATTCTTGACCAGGCCCCGCTTTATGTCCCCGATACTGCTGCTGCTGTCGATAGAGTCGGAGTCGCCGTTTCTGTTGTAGCCATTGTAGATCCATCTTATCAGGCAGTGTAGTCCTGGAAGGGTGGGTGTGTAAACACTAAGTATGAAAATTGTTTGACAGGTTATACTTGTTCTCGCTATGAAGGGCGGTGTTGACTATTTAACAATAGGTCCAAGCCCATGTAAATTGTAAAGTGTTCTCTGTATTGTCGTGTTGAGGCTACGGAATGTCTGCTATACCAAGAGCAGTCGGTGTGTTTCAAGCTTAAATCATGAGGAATGTAGGGAAGGAAGTATGTTTATAGTATATGTGGCGTTAGTCGTTGGAAAACGATATCATACGATAATCCCAGACAGCAGACACATCATCCGATCGCTTCAAAACGAATGTGTGTATATAATAATGCGTTATGACAACGGACTGTAAATAGAATAAGCTCATCATGATGACGCTAACTCCATAACAAGCTGTTACGTAACGACTGTACAGCGTGCAGCTAGGCGAGCTGAGAGGCGAGTTTAACACGCCACAATTCACGCCGCTATCATCAGCTGTTTTCTATATAGGCAGGGTGGAGATGGATAATAGAAATATTGAGCGAATGTGATATATGTTGAACTATGATTGCATTGTTGCCTAGTTGTTATATACGTTCTACTATAATAGACAGGTTAAACTAGAACAATACAGATATAAATTTCCTTTCTTGACTGAAAAAATGATTGTGCTAGAATATTCACACATCATTCTGTAAATAAACTGGGATGCAACAAGCTATATAATCTTCCGTCTGCTCATGAATAACTTTACTCTAAATAAAGTAACTCTAACCTATGAGCAAAGTTAGAAGAACGTACAGAGCGCCCATGATCGCAGCAATACCGTCCAGTCCTAGAATCTGGAAGGGTTCTGAGGGGGGTGGTGCAGTGACGACAATCTGGTCGCTTCCACACGCTTCTGAACAGTCGTCACACGTGCAGGCGTCCTCGCCCTAGTCGGAGAGAATTTTAAGACTTGTTACTTAGACTTCTTCTGCATACTGTTTCTTATTTTCAAAATTTAATGCGATAACTAGAAGAATATTTGGACCGAAGAGAGTAATGCTTTTGGCTTGGTAAACAGTTGAGAAACAACAGAAAACAAAGTGAAACAAATTATAAACCTCTCGAGTTGGTTCCCAGCAATGAGTCAGAACATCGGCTTTAAGAGGGGTGATCATCTCACTCCTAGAGTTACCGACGTAGTAGTCTGTGTGGTAGGGGGCACGGGATGAGTTGTCTCCTAGCTCCTTCAATAGTCGCTGGGAGTGGGAGTGGGTTAGAGAGATGTTCTTCACTATTTAATAGAGTTTTGTAGATTGTTAGAGCAGGAATATTTTGTCACTAATTTAATGAGTTAAAAGCTCTTTAAACACAAAACTCAAAATATCAGATCTCGAAAGGACAAATATCCGAAGTTCACTGACCACGTAAGTACAGTCCATATCAGCGCAGATCATTCCAATAGCACTCAATCCGAAAGAAGTTACTTCTTTACAACTATCGAATAGTTTTACAGCGTATTCCTTGGTAAGGGATGTACGGAAAGAGTAGGCACCAAGAGCTCCATCTGATGTGGGAAACATCTCCGGGATCTGAAAATAACATTTGATGAGATATGATCGCGAAACATGATGTTGTTTCTCATATCGGTGAGATCTTGAATTATAGCTACTATCTAGAAAGTAACTTTATGCAACACAAACATACGATATCAACATATAACTTGAATTTCAGAACATATTACCCACCTCCATGAAAGTGCTCTGATCGGGACTGCACATCTGCTGACAGAGGATTGTCCGGAAGTTCGACCAGCAGGAGGCACAGTTCTTGAGAAGATTAGCTGCCATCTTGATCTTGGCAGCAAACTCTGTTATCTGACGAGCATCACAGCACAACGGCTGGTTGACGTACATTGGGCAGTATTCCTGAAATGGACAACATAAACATGACGGACAATGAGGATGCACTATGTTATCAGTTATCCCACCAATAACTTTAGGGTGATAACTTCATGAATCATGGCGCGGAGTCGCGAGCTGAATGTCATTCAGAAAAGAGCTAACGAATTATGTGCAGGTAGATGATCCAATAAGCCGTAACCTTTTACAGTTTAAGAACGAAATTGCCTAGGAAAGCAATTTGATTTTGCAGACTTGCTGTAATTCTAATCATTGAGCCAGCACTTGGCTCTGTTAAAAGCTTATTTGATATGAAAAATAGGCGCTGGCACAAAAGTTTCTATTATATATGTGAACGTCGAAACTCGAAGATTCGTGATATCGATTTGACCATCTCGAGATACGATAGGAATGACTAAATCGATTGATATTTGATTATATCTCGAACGATTCAATCAATCGATTCGATTTAATCGCTCAATAATGGACAACGCGCGTCGATTGCGCGTTCAGGAATCGACATTTCCATACACGAGATCTATCGCGCCAGCCGCATATTGTCCACCCGCATGACGAGGAGACTAGGAGAGACGTAAGAGTGATTGACTTTACGCACTGTTGAGGTCATGGCAATTGAGAATGGAGATTCGAGGAGTTGCTCAACTGAGTCAACAGTCATTTAATCTAAAGTTAGGGTGATCTATTTGCTGACTCTGAACTTAATTAGCCTTTACCCAGATGAGGTAATTGGAGAACATTTGTTATTGTCAGTTAAGTTTGGCGGAGATTTCCGACCCTAACTTTTGTGTTTACACACGCTGGTATAGAGTACATGCAAAAAAAATCAGAATGCTTCATTAATTTCATTAAGTTCCAGGAGCCTTGAGCAAGTTATTTCCTGGCAGGGTGCTGACAGTTATGTTCTAATCTCGACAAACAGGGATCTTCCTTTAACCAGATATTCATTCGGCTTATTTCATACGAAAATATAAAAGTCCGAAGAAATTGTGCGGCCTTTATTTTGGCATTTGAACAATCAATATTTCCGGTAACAAGAGTAGTCATTTATGTGAACCGGATAAATTTTCCATCGTGGATATAGACATGAAAGAAATTAAGACCCACAGAAATCATTCCTTAGAACGCCATAAGTCGCCCAGATCTCAATCATGGGAATCTTATCTCATCTATTTGGGATTAAATGGTTTCTTATGGTTCAGATTCCCGTCCCTAACAGTTTGATACGACTCCAAGTCGCCTTCTTAATACGCCACCTTACCTCATGCCAATATTTAGAAATCTAATATTGCGATAAAATTCTCTAGAGAATTCATGTTTTCCCAGTGCAGTCCGTTTGATTCGTAGTTTCTGGTTTGAATTACTGCCGGTGTTGGCCAACAACTGGAATTGTCAAATCTAATCTTACAGACAGTTATTGTCCTGGGCAATGACCCAAAACACTCCCTAATTGGCGGTCTGTCAGTTTCTTCCGCTAACAAGCGGCCGGCTCACACGTTCTAGTCGAGACGCTGTCTCGGCACAAGGAAACAACTCAGGGACTGAGACGTGGCCCTAGTCTGAGTCCTTTACATGGTCTAAATTTTCCTAATTGAATAATTAGAAACATGCCATCCCAAGAGTTGCCTTGACATGAAGTGTAATTACCTAAAACATCAGCTGATTTTTATCGCCCTTTTTAACGAGATAATTTCACCAATTTGGGATAGAAATTATTTTTCGAAATCTCAAGAAAAAACGCTAAAAAGGGCTCGTTAAAGACTGTTATCTTATAGACTGGAAAGAAGTCTGAGAAATTTAGAGGAAACTTCCGATAAGATCTCTAGCATTCGGTGAAGTAAAAATCAGGTGATTTTGGGGTGACAGGAGATCAACCTTCCACAAGGTTTTCCAGAGAAAGTCCAGGTTGCGTTCTGAGTAGTTGGAGAACTTCAAGTAGCTGCACTCTAGAATCTGGCTACAGCTATCTGACTATCGTGTACATTGTATAATGTATAAAGGACAACGTGCTTGAGTAGACATAGATTAAATGCTAGGGAGAGAGCCTATTCTCGTAGACATTTAACTTCCCAATTCAGAATAAGTCATGCAGTGTCATGGGGGGATTGGGTTAATAGAGATGAAATAATAAACCTCGCCTCGGTCAATATACTGCGTCATTGATTAGAAGTTATTTAACCGAATTTACTACAACCGTTCTATAATTGTGTAAACGGATAAGAACACCCGTATAGCAATACTCAACCCTCTGTTTTGGTTTTGTTAATAAATTCATGTCGTGAAAGACAGGAATTACTTTACAACCCAACATCCCTACGTTGTCAGAGGAAATATTCTTCCGACTGAGCCACATACTTTAATCTGATTTAAGCTTCAAACCTTACAAATAGTGTTGCTGAAGCTTCCTGAACAGAGTAAAGCCGCTCTCTGGTGACTATATGCTACTATAATACTACTATAATACTTGATAGCTACGTGACGATTTGCAGCTCTCAGCAGTTCGGTCAATGTTACAGTTACAGGAGATCACGCCACTGCAACATGGTAATAACTTACAATATAACGTGGCTCTATCGCAGCATCTTGAGAGGCTTTTCTGACAGCATTACAAAAGGTTAATATCCGATACTGATAAATCCTGCACGAATGTTTTTCATTAAGTCCATCAACCCACAAAACTCGTGTTTGAAGTTCCAGTCGGTATCAGGTAGTCACGTAGATTGATTAATTGTTGGGTATGAAGCCGTTAGGGTGCTCTGTCAGTTGTCACACAAATATCCAGTTACTTTTACCTTCAGTAACCCTGGCTTTAGTTCTGGAATAATTTAGGGAAAATAGAAGACTCCGTAAAGAGTCTGAAAAATGTGTAATGCTGTTTATGTCGGCTCGATTATTGCACGAGAAACTGCGTTGTTGGCTGTTGCAGGTTACCATGGCCGTTTGTGCGCTGAAAACAATGCACACGATCTTTCAACTTTGTGCCGTAGCATGCACACCACTTTAAACATCTCACATTTATTCAAGTGGCTGTCGATAAATGTTAAGAAATTTCCATGCCATGTAATTTGTTGGATTATGAATTCTCGAAAGGCGGGCCCGCCAGTAGAATTGAGGAAGACTTTAATGATAAACGGCAATGAGGCAGTAGCTGTTAAGTTTTCGTTTCTAGTAGATTCAACCAACGCTCCAGAAATCCCCAACTCTCATCAATCCCGCGTGTGGTAGAACACATTTCCAGCTCAAATCTGCAGCCACGGAACGGCGAGTATTATTATACCTGGCTCATTCATTAACAAGCTGCCCAGAACACGCTATATTTAGTGCGTGAAGTAGACGTGAACACGGCGCACATCCTCCACTTTCCTTAACAACAGTTCGGACCAATTAAAACGGGAGTTGGCCAACCTCGTGGCTCGTTCTGGCTTTTCTTAGAACCGCCATGTTTACGTTGTGGCTAGACATGGTGTAACTGCATGTGCAGTTGCGTGGTGTTAACAAAACAACATTAACTTGGCAGTTGTTTAACCTTCCGGTTGCGCATATTCACGTGCAAAACTTTGAATATGTGTAAGTTTATTCACCAAACAATTGTTAAGTTAATGCTCCGTGCAGTTGAACTGTAAATACTACAAAGAAAACTTCAGAGCTCGGACATATAAAGGCCGGCATTACTTAGAGAGTAAGAGAGAGCCCTCAACCAAGCCGTTATTTAGATCGGACAATCCGAGTTAGAGCAGCTCCCTCGGACCTGAGCTCTGAGAGACAATAACATGTACAGTTATATGTATAACACAGGGGCCCTCGCCCACACTTAATTCTTCGACAAGGCCTCAGTAATTACAGTTAGTAAAGCAGCCTGTGATAGTTGAGTGGTGGGTGGTAATGGAGCTGTACATACGTAATGACTAATCTTCCTGCAGTATAGCTGGGCTGGCGAGGAGAGAGAAGAAGCCAGGATCGTCTTACTATCGTACGATTTTGCTGCTCTGCTATTGGCCGAGTAGAGCGTACACAGGGCCTCTTCCTATTGGATGGCTCTTTATGACGCTGTGTCTCAGTGTCATGGTGATGAACTGTGGCGTTGCCATGGTGAGGGGTATCAACTACGGTTTATTGAGCAACTGTCGGGTAAGTGAAGTTTTGAGTGGAAAAACTAAGGTACAATTTATAATAGTCCTTGTCACGGGATTTGTGTCACGTGACTTGGCCTGGATGGGTACCCGGCACAGGTTTCTGGTTAATATTTGACACGTTAAGTGGAAATTGGGCAGTTGAGCAGAAATTGTGATAATTAGCGCTATTTAAAGTGCCACCCTGCTGGTAACACAAGGACATGGAAGCTTATTAACACGGCAACTTGTTCTTTGACACGGCCACTGCAAATTGAGGAATATTATATAACTATAAACAGCAAGAAAGCTCCAACTTAAACTATCATAAAAAGTGGCGTTATTTTACTTTCTAGGGAAGTTGGAGGCAGGTTTTCAGATACAGAAATGTTACGTACCATCTAATGACTTAAACACGTACTACCTTCAAACCGTCAATCTTAATTACTTCCCAAATATGGATAGATTCCCATACCTGGTCTAATTGCTACATGATTAGCACACTTACACACACACACCCTCTCTCTCTCT
>JH153095.1:54912-65033 GCA_000226015.1 Mnemiopsis leidyi
CTCTCTCTCTCTCTCTCTCTCTCTCTCTCTCTCTCTCTCTCTCCCTCCTCCTCTCTCTCTCTCCCCTCTCTTTCTCTTCTCTCTTTCTCTTTTACACTTCCTTTCACACGCACAGAGCCAGCTCAGTGAAGTTCAAAGAAAGATGAACGTGCAATACTGGACAATTAAGTGGCCTAATTATTCCATATCAACGATCCTGGTGATAGTCGACCGGACACAATGCCTGGAGACCTAAAGGCAGGAACAAGACCGAGAGTGCCCAATGGGCACTGCCCATAAAACGTCCTGTTCAAGCTTCTGCCGACAAACAAACACGATCTTTGTTCTAATTGTCTTTGTTTGATTGGACAAAGTTTAGTTCTGTTCTACCTGAGTTCGATCTTCAAAGATTATATATTTAGTCTAATAGTATGTGAAGACGAATCTAGAAGGCTTAGATCAGCTGATCTGAAAAGATATGTCTATAATCTTATTCAGGAGTGGAGAAATATGTGGACCACTATATGCAAAACTGAGCAGAATTTATGGTTTGAGTAACTTTTATTCTTGTGAAGTTTGGTTGTTCGCCATGCTCTAAATTCACGTGTTCACTGTTCAGTAAATGACCATATTAAGACCCCTTTTCTGCTTGAAGCTATTAACAATTTCTTGGAAGACTGAATAACTAAGAGGAATTCTGCCTTTGTCCCCCGTCTACGATCAGGTAATCTCAATAACAAAGTAGATGCCCGGACCATATGAGCGATGTAAATTTTCACATTGAATCCCTCCCTAAAGAGTATTGTGAGCTCGTAAAGATTTCAGATACACATAGTTTTATTACGTTCTCAACTTCTCAACTACTCTAGCTGTGCGTGTAGATTCCATCAACAACCGGTGTGAAGCGGAGATGCGACAAAATATACTATTTACTTTGATTAAGTTATGATCCAATTTAGGGACATACATTCCATGTTCCAGTCTCAGGAGAAAAGTGTAATAATATCAGATATGGAATGTTTACTCTCGACTGCAATGCGAGACAATGATCCAGGAAATTAGAATGCAATATAAAAGAAATGTTGTGAAATTAATCGGTAGAAGCCCGAAACACAAGAGTAGAAGGATGTTAGCTGGAACAATATAACTCTCGTCTTAACATATAACTCAGGAATGATATGGAGACAATAACGACAATATTCATGTTGTCCAGCTTGAGCTACAAACACGTGTCTATACAGCACACAAAATTTCCAAAATTCTAATTCAGAATACCCTAAGTTTTTTAGGAGACATTGTCGTCCTTTCTGAGAACTGAGAAGGTTCACCTAAAATAATCTGCCTGCTATAGGGTTAGTAAATCGTTTGCTTCACCGGTCACTATCGGAATTTTATCATTCGCGACCACCACAGTCCAATGTTTATACATATGTAACACGTGACACAACACATGGTAGGACACGTGTCACACAAGCTGCACGTGCAGTTCAATAACTCCTGCAGCACAGTTTGTAAAGATATTGGCTGTCTGTATCTCCTGCACTGCCTTTGTTAAATTGGATTAATTGAGAGTTAAATTTGATTAGTTTCATTCACCGTATTTACCACATTCAGGTCAGCTACAAACAAGAACCAAAAAATTGCGGTAGAAGAATTACCGTAAAGTTTTTATTTATTTCAGTGAATTTTATTATTTGTATGACATTAGCTAAAGGTCAAATATCATCACACATGTAATAACTTAAGAAACCAGCTAAAATCCCGATAAGGGCGAAAGATAGTACGAGAAACTGGCTGTTTTGGATGATACTGGGAATGAACGAGATTTGTGTTCCTGGCAGAACTTAGCGGGCTGAGTGCCAGCAGTACCAGTGTTTTCAGGTTAAAAGTTCTTATCAATGTACCTGTTTTAAAATATGGCACCTGTTTTGATTTTGTGGCCAAAATACGACGCACTTGATTATGATTATCGTATATATGAGACTTAATTTGTACCGGTTGACAAATTTGTCGCTAAAATTAGAAGATTTGGCTCGACTAGCGGTGAAACTTTGAGAAGGGAGCCTTCGTGCCAGATCGACAGGTCCTTCTAGTAGTAGTACAAACATCCCAGATAAAGGACCAGTATTTTAATACAGGAACCTCTGGAATGGGCCTGGTCAATCTTACTTTCCATTCTGATGTTCGAGTATCTTTCTAAGTTGACCTCGTTCCAAGGTGACATGATTTAAATAAAGGAGGGAATTTCATGGCAGTTTTAAAGAGATGTCACGAGTTTTTGATTATTAAAAGTTGCTTATCAAAAGCAACACAATTTATGAATCCATCTTGAACTAAGATTCGATAAAGTGAACTAGAATTTTTATGAACCATCGGCATTAAGAAGCAACATGAAAAACAGCGCCACTGTGCTTGAAAGCATTAGAAAACATCAATGAAGCACACAGCATAGTATGTTTGTCTCAAGGAAGTTTAATCTAAATGAAACCACGCATGGCTTACAGCCAACACGATCAGAGTTTAAGGTACAATTTAGCTGCAATTGATCAAATAAGATTTTAAAATTCTGTGCAAGTTTGATGCGCGATTGCTTTTTAATCTGCAATATATTTTCGTGCATGCATATGCTTAGTTAAACAGTAAAGGTTTCTGAAATATTATTATATCATTACGGCAGGAAAAGTAAGAGGTCACAATGAAATTTAACGGTGGGCTTCGAAAACCTCCAGTTTGTACCTTTCAATGTGAGTAACGGTCCTCAGTACTCACGGCACAATGTCAAACCAGCGCAATTTCCGGGAGGATCCGAGAATTCATACTTGCATGCAGAATCTATAATTTAAGTTAAAATACCATACAATTATTGTGATTATGCTGAAAGGAAATTGGTGGGTTTTAATATCAGGCCTGTTAAAATGTACTATTTTCCCTTGTGATCTAATGTTTCAGAAACTCGGAACGGTTGTAGTATCTAAATTTCGATTAGGAAAGACAATCTTATCACGGCCGAGCTTTAAATAGATCAACTTGGAAAAGTCCGGAAGATCAGACCAAGATCCAGTAATGACAATGAGTGTGGAGATTAGATTTGGGGACTTTGCAAATTGGATCATCTCATATATCTTATTTAAACACCCCCACTAGGATCAAGATGTTACAGAACAACGGTTGAATGTTCAGGACAATGGTATTGTTTGCAGGAAGAACCGCCGATAGACACACAAACATACACACTTCAAACATACACACAGACAAACATACAAATTACAAACATACACACAGACAAACAGACTAGTACCTTCAGGAGAGACATAGCCTCCCGGTCCTCCAGCTCCACAGGCTCCCCATTGTAGACGTAGTAGTGAATGTTGTTGGGACTAAACCCGTATGTAATGCACCTTCCCTTCTCGTGGACTAGCGAGTCTGCAACCTCGTACTGAGCTCGGATCTGTAGGGAGTAGACAGGTTAATTTTAATGACAGAACAGTTATAATCAGGTTACAGATGGTACAGAACAGTTATAATCAGGTTACAGATGGTACAGAATAGTTATAATCAGGTTACAGATGGTACAGATCAGTTACAATCAGGTTACTGATGGTACAGAACAGTTATAATCAGGTTACTGACGGTACAGAACAGTTATAATCAGGTTACTGATGGTACAGAATAGTTATAATCAGGTTACTGATGGTACAGAATAGTTATAATCAGGTTACTGATGGTACAGAACAGTTATAATCAGGTTACTGACGGTACAGATCAGTTATAATCAAGTTACTGGTGGTACAGAACAGTTATAATCAGGTTACTGATATGAGCTATTGCTGGGAACTTCTTGAAGGTGAGATAAGTGGAGGTGTGTTTTGTGGAGATGGGAATGTTTGTGTTGAAGAGTTGATTTGAATCGGTGATTGATTGATTGAGAGGACATAGAGGCTGTACGTGTATGCCTGTACTGTACTTCCAGCTAGAAAATAGCTATAGCGTGACCTTTGATTGCGTGAACGTGGAAGACCTTACTATTGATACATGGGAACGCTGGGTTAGTGCTTCACTCGCTCCAAATTTGCAGGCACAGCCTTAATGTTAGACAGGACCTTCTTCAAAGATCGGGTTTATGTTTACAATACCAGCTGCCATCCTTCCCACACCTAACAAAGCCCGTACAAATTTAAAGCTCATTTCACTTCTCACCTTCAGTGGAAGGCGATAAATACAAGTTTCTAAAAAGTTTCTGACTAATACCTACTTGCATTCATCTTAAATGTCTGCAGAACGCCTCTCTAGTTTAAAAAGAATATACTACAAAAGTCAACAACTATCGCAATTTAATGTAGCCTTTGTGACAGGATATCTTTAGATCTATTCATTGTACTACAACCATTGTTCTACAAAACCATATTGCGGCTTGGCCTAAATTTGCATAACAAGGCCTCCCGTTTCTTCATAAAGACAATCAATTTGACCAACTTTTGATAAGATAATACGACCAAATAATGATAAAAGCGTAATATATAAGCGTTCTCTCAGCATACTGAGAGGTTTCTCAGTACATATATGATGAAATACCAAACTAAGGAAATGAAAATTTATCTTAGAGTGCCTGATAGAGACGGTTTGTAAGAACTTACAATTTTCTGACATTTATTACATTTGTATTACATTACTTAAACTCATTCCTTGCCTATGTAAGTGCGTGACTAGGCCAAAAGTTGCGTATTTGCTAGTCACAAATTTAGAGGAATAGGGTTTGTGAGCATATAGTTCAGAGAAGACGAAGCTATATAATGGATTGTAAGAGATAGGGCCTCGCTGATAATGTGATAACCTAACTTTAGCTGTAGCCTAGATAGGGAAGTGGTAACGAACAGGGCTTCTAACTCCCCACACACAAACGTTGTTATCTACAAGTGTCTGCAGTGTATTCACACACTTGTACACAGTCTACCCTATAGAAGTGAAGTGTGAACTAAAATCTGGAGATAAGAGGTCTAACCAGTAATCTCCACTACAACAAAGCCAGCTGAGGAGAGAGAGCAGCTAGTATCCACCCTATCGTCTCTCCATGACAGAAAGGCAGTGTTGAGAGGTGGCGAAGTTATGTCACTTTTACCTCAGTCCAGACGCAAGCCTCAGTAACACTTGTGTAATGACGCCTACTGTTGCATTTCTGCACGTCCGTGTAACGTCACACACACAAATGCTTGACAGGACAGAGCCAATGTTCGGATAGAGGTTGGAATTTAGAAAGAAAAAATTTATGAGGATTCATCGTTCAGAAATTTGGTCATTTCGATATCAGGTAACCGAAATGATGATCACATCTGGGAGCCGTTATCTCCGCATTCCAACTAAGGACAGAGGTATGTAAACCTAAACTTAGCTCCTTACGTTACGATGTTAACAAACAATTAGCTGTACCCGACTTAACAGTTCTTCAATTTAGAGTTGCACGCCTTTTTATGAGGTAGAGAGGTAGTTAAAGTCACGAACAGGTATGAATTGTGTGTATTGTATTGTATAACAATTAAAGTCTAACTATTACCCAATACCAGATCTCTCCTTACACATTACACAAATCTCATGACATGTTACACGCGGAGTAAAGAAGATCATACTAAGATCCGCTATAGGTACAAAATTATGTGTACACTGCTGGAGTGTACATTATGTACATACACTGTGCTGCATATAGTACCATGGGATCAGGAAATAGCTGCATGCTGAGTACTCATTACGTCCTTCAGGACCGAGGATGATATGCGAATTGTCCAGTAGGATGTTCCTAATATCGTACACTTATACAACTCTATGAGAAATAGACGGGAGGGGCAAAATTGCGAGGTGGTAGCACGATATCTAGCGTCGAGTGTTTTAGGATACATATTTTGAGTGAATTTGGATTGTATTCTGGATTATACTCAGGACACATATTTCAAAGCCTGCCCCCTATCGCGCCATGATGAACAATCGCTTTGTTACGACGATCACCCCAAAATCTGGCCAGCACGGTAACTTTTAAGGCAACGTGTAGACTGTAGAGCAATAAGGTAAATTGACAGCTGTCAAAATGTAGCGATAGTTACGCACTGTAGAAGCAGGTAATTTCGAGATGTTCCACGTTCCCCTAAATTTATGAACAATTCTAAGTTAAACCTAGAAATTAAATCACGTGATTAACAGGCAGAACTTAACGTTACTGACAGTCATATCACACAAAATAATAATAAATAATAAATAATAAAAAAAAATAATAATTTGGCTTCTTATGGTGAACTACTCATAATCTAACCACTACTCGCGATCTCTCCATTAAACCATGAGCACATAATAACTCAGCCAAAGTCTTATAATACAGAAATTGGAAGAAAGCAATCATGTAATGTTATGAAAGGTTCGAAAGTACTCAGGAGCATTTTGACTTTGCAGCACGACTGAGAGCCTACATAGCAATATAATGTTCGGTACATACTTGGCTGACTTGATTTCGATTTGTAATCATGTGGTAGAAGGACTGAATTATTCGAATAATATCCTGTAGGTTTAATTACTGTGTCGTAACGAGATTAGGAAGAGACATGTAAGCTTTGTTCGATATTGTGGAGTATCAGTGCTGATGTCCTCAATGTCCTCAGATTGTTTTGAACACATTGTTAGCCTATGCTTGTAAAGTTATTAATTTTACTTATTAAGAATTGGACAAGTCCTGATATCAGCCACAGAATACAGATAACAAGTATAAGATAAAACGAATTTCTTCTTATTTATTTTATGTTAGGTTTAATTTGAGTGGTAATCTGAACAGTTCTCCCAGTTCTGTGGTGAACAATAAACATTACTGTAAAATAGTCTAGATACTCTACATCTATTTCATGAAGCAGGTGCTGAAGGTTTACGTAGCTTAGCTAACCTAAGATGTTAATTGTCTACACGGATTACATCATGATTGTGAGCGGAGTATCCTGTATAATACACTGATATCAGTTACTTTTCTACTTAACAGATACCAGTCAACAACGCTAATGAGGCTACAATTAGAACTGATTGTAAGTCAGCCAGACGACCCAAATACACATCAGTAATTGAACTTGGGCGTGTCGTCCAATAGTGTAGTCTACATGAAATCTGGCAGGCAAGAACTGCAATACAGGTACAGAATGTTGTCTGCAGCAGTGTTCGCTACAAATTTGAACACTTTGGTCGAAAAGTTAACTCTTTAACATAATTGACAGTGGAGCCGGTTCAAGAAGGTAAAACACACGTACTAATGTGATGACACATATACCTTCTGTTGTAAAGCAACGTACCATAGGCGGGAGTTACATGCAGCCATGATAATTCAGCGATAAAATTGTTGGACGATGCCTACCGAACTCTTCAAAACGTATCTGCTATCAAAAACTTACATATGATCTTACTCGGTAACTGGTCACATGTCAGTAGATTCTGATCAGCAGACTCGAACAAGTAAAATTCTGCGTTCATAATATTACCAAGATGCTTAGATGAGGCAGGAGGCTGTGATACGATTGATTCATCTATGCAGAAATTTCTTCCAGTTATCATTACAATAGGATCTCTTTACATTGTGCTAAAGATTTAATACATTTGGCATCTACATTGTCAACTCACTGCCGATGGGCAATGAATTAGGACGTTCCAAAACTGCTAAAATTTTAAACGAAAATGCATGATGCGAAATGTCTGGCATATGAAATGTTGATGTTGTCACTAAACTTCACACAAAAATCAGAGATACTTTAAAAGACAGTTAGGTTACACAAGGGAATTGCTCTTTGATAGTTTAACTAGGACAACGGACTAAACAATTGCACGGGGCAACGGAAAGAACCACATACCTGATTTGATAAGATCCCAAGCGTTAAAACTAGCAAGTAAAGTTTTGAAAACATTGAAACTAAGGCAATTATTAAATACTAAGCACGTTATGAAAAGTTACACTGCATTGGAAAGTTATGAAAAAGCGGCAGTGGACTTGCTTTTATAGACTGACCTTTGACAAGCCTTTAGATATCACCTCATTTTGCGCGGCTTTACCTACTCCTTCATCAAAATTACTGTAAACGGCACAGCCATAAAATTGCGCGTCACCTTAAAGTGGGTCAACCGCGCGGCGTCAAAGTTCAATCTCAACATCAAGTGAGAGGTGGATCGTTGACGCGTCGTTAAATCAATTTAAGCCCGCAACTCCAGTCAAAAGCCTGGAACCACTTTATTAACCTAAAGTCCAAAAACACAACATAAGTTCAACAACAAGAAGAACTGTATGGTGGCCCATGTCCGCCACCAATGCAATTTTTCAAAAAATATTTTTGATACAATAATTTTTTTACAAAACTTTTTTACCATTAAAATAAATATTTTTAAACATAAAATTAGAAAATTAAATTAGAATTGAATAAAAATTTTTAAATATTAAATATTTGCACGTTTAAATTTGTTTGATTTTTTAATTTTTACATGAGTTTTCGAATTTTTTGCATAGCCCCGCTACCGCAATCCGAAGCGCGCGGCGGCTTGGCCGCAACGTGGTCACAACGTGAGACATTAAATTGTCACACGTTGCTTCGCGCGCGCCAGAGGCCGGGCTGCCGCTCGCGTTATAGGTTGATAACCTACTGTCGCGGCCATCACGCGCTGTCACGCATTTCTGGCCTGGCGACAGAAATTCTAGACGCGCATCGCCCGTTGACCGCTCGCGTTGTCGAGTTGTCGAGGTGTTACCCGACCCGCTCGCGGCTTGCAGTTTTCTGCTCTCCTTAGAACGTTAGACGGATATCATCTCGTCAACCGCTCGCGCCGCAGCCTGGCCTTCACTTTGAGACAAAAGTGAAGCATGGAGATATATCTAGCGAACGACTTTTTTAGATCGAATTGTTGATTATGTTTGAAAACCAATGCGCTAGGATTAGGAAATGTTGCAAGATCATATGACGGCGCGGTGTTGAAAATAAATCCAACTAGCGGCGTAACAAAACCCCAAATACATCATTGACGAGATGATATCCGTCTAACGTTCTAACGAAACGTTCGCGAGGAGAGCAGAAAACTGCGAGCCGCGCGCGGGTCGGGTAACACCTCGACAAATACATCAGTGCCAGGGGTACCCTCACGGCTCACAAGGTGCAAAAAATCGTTTTTAAAAATGGGGCAGTTTTGTTTAATTCATATCTCCTCACCATGAACCATGTACTGACGCCGCGCGCAAAATTAGGGCTCTGGTTAGAACAAACTGCACGACTACAGACTAGTATGTAGTAAAATCGCGTGTTTGGTGTTTGCTTTAATAACTTCTTAACTTGTACATTGTACGGCAGCGCGCACCCTCCTGTCATTTTATTCCCAAATGAGGGTCAGACAAAGTCAGACAAATAACTTCACTTTTTATTTTAAATTTTCGGCCATATTTTCTCAATGACAAAGAGCACAAAGCCCTTTTAGTTAGTTGTCTGACTTTGTCTGACCCTCATTCGAAGCGAATAAAATAAATATAATACTAAAATATTAGGAGGGTGCGCGCTGCCGTAAAACTAGTTAGGTGAACCAAATATCTGTGATCTGGAGATGTCACATCACCCTCACTTAACACAGCCATGGTCAGAATTACACAACTAAATAATCATTGAGCGATTTTGGCAATCTGGGGCCACAATCTATAGGTCAGTTATAGATCCTCTTAAAGGTCAGTTATTGCAGCAGGTTAAGTTCTGAGTTGCATAATTTCCAAAATGGTCAGTCGGTAATTTCTTTTATCCCTACCCTTAGAAACTAGGAGGATAACCTCCCCCTCAATATTTGAGCAGTCAGTTATCAAATTCTTGTGGGAACAGCTTGTCTACATGCCAGGAGAGGAATAATTTACGGGTTTCACCTAAAAGCTAGCTTCAGAAGTGTGTGGTACGGAGCACCTTATAAGTATCTGCTTACGACAATGTACTAACTTTAGTTTAAAATTAAGCAGTAAGTTACCCTATCCATAATGTCTTGTTTAAATCTACCTGCCTGTACTTCATGTGGTTAATTCCTTCAACAAAATTCTTTATAAGGCCTACAAACTTAGATCCCAAGATTTGCTAATTCATTAATATTAACAGGCCGGTACTGTTAGTCCTACTTAA
>JH153095.1:93492-111976 GCA_000226015.1 Mnemiopsis leidyi
ACACACACACCACACACACACACACACACACACACACACACACACACACACACACACACACACACACACACACACAATCACAAATACACACACATACAATCCCACACACACAATCACAAACACACACGCACGCACACTCACACACATGCACATTAATTTGTCCCGGTAAAATCGGTCTGTAGACGCACACACGACCGAAGCAATTAACTGCAATCTGGCAGTAATGATGTAGATATTGTAAATGTGCGAGGGAAATGTCAGTAGCCCAATTATACTCTTTAAATTGTACACCAAATGTGCGGTAAGTTTTCCCACGTTACACAGGCAATTTTATACATCATAAAATGCTATGATAAAGTGCATTTTATTGATTTATTCATGAAGTCATGAGATATTCTTTAGTTTCTAATCCTAGACTTACGTCTCAAAACTATCGATACAGTTACCAATACACAGTTTCAATATCAACTCCAACACTTATTTCTAAAAATCAATCTCACAGCAGTGAGGGGATCATGTCACAGGACTTCTACTCGAGCAATTACAACATGGGAGGCGGAGACCAAGACCAATGGTCCCAGCAAGGAGGCTGGTCCCAGGAGCAGAACTGGAACACCTCCCAGCCGTACTCCACCCCATCTCAACCTGAACAACCCCAGTATCCAACCCAGTACTCCCAACAGCAGTACAGTCAGTACAGCTACTCCCAGCCTCAGGAGTCTCAACACAAAGTTTCTACGCCACCCCGGCTCCCAAGACCAGTACAGTAGTTACAGTTCTCCCTCCGCCCAACAGTACTCTGCCAGTGAGGGTAACCAGAGCTTCTACAGCAGTGGAGCTAGTTTCTACGATCCTAACGCTAACATGGGGTCCATGGGGGCGGTTCCCCAACAAACCTCCGATTCGTTCGAGGACGAACCTCCTCTGATGGAAGAACTGGAGATAGACCTGCAGCAGATTTACCATTATAAGTAGCGTAGTCAGTTTTTCAGTCTTAACCTCGAAAATTTTTTTGATGTGACTGAAAAACTGACTACGCTATTTACCAGACAACCATAACAGAGTTGGCTATCGATTAAGCCAGTATAATCCAATAGGGTAGAATGACCTGATTCTGATTTTTAAATGTTTTTTGAACTTTTGTGCAGGCTACAATTTGCACTCCCTTCAGGGCCTTGACCTAATTCCGATCACCTGAGCTTAAATCCTATTACCCAAAAAAACTATGAAAATGTAGCTTTCAGAGTATTAGTTTTCATAAAATTGTATATTCTTACCCTTTTCTGGTCACTCCAGGATTTGGAATTGCCAGTAACATTGGCTAATGAGAAATTATAGCTTCCAAAAACGAGTCACTTTTGACTTGTTCAATATAATAATATTTAAAACATACGGTTTTCAAACTTTTTGAGGCTTTGATAATCATTTAAGGTCTTTTTTATTAATTATTATTATTCAATTAATTAAACATATATTATTCAATTAATTCAACATATGAAAACAGGAAAATTTTGCAAAATGAGCCCAAAAGTGGCGGTTCAGAATTAGGTACCCTTATTAACAATGGGTAGTGGGTACCTTATTCCGACCACCAATTCTTGTACATAATACAGCTTGTAAGGACGAATGTGGGGCTGCTGTGGCCATTTCCATAGTAATATTACGTCTCTACAAATCTTGTAATTACATAGCATCTCGAAGTCCTTTTCAAAAAAGTATTTTCTCCTCCAGTTTACTATGTCTAAGTCTCCTGAATTTTCCTCTTTCTTGGATGCAGATTTCTATTTCTTCCCCTTTCGTTCATCAAATATGTATGTGGTTTCAAGTGGGGAGGGGGCCTTTTTCAGGTCCTCATTTCGAGCAAGCTCGACTCCCAGAGGTGTGCACTGATTGGTAACAGGTGTGTTGTTGTGGGTGGGCCGAAGGATCAACCAAGCTACATAGGGCCGGTTGCTCAATTGGTAGAGCACTCATCTAGACAATGCAGAGGTTGTCGGATCATACCCGACTCGGCACGGTGCCGGTCCATGAATTTTCTGAATTGACTGTCAGTGGAAATCGTGTCCGTTCAAATATCTGCTTCGTTCATATCATGTAGCCTGGTTGATCCTTCGGTTCATCAATTATCTCTCTTTTGATCTTCATAGTAATTTCATGTCTTGATTCTTATAGCATTGGGGGGAAAATTTCTCTTTTGTTCCTTGGAGAATTTATCTTTTGTTTCTTAATCTGGGTGCTGCTGGATTTAGGGGGAAAGGTATGATGGCAGTTGACTTGTGAGACTTTTGATAAAAGGGGGAAAAAGTGCTGGCCAAAGTTTTTCTTGGTGAGTTGTACATTCATGAAATAAAGATCAGCAACCAACTACTTCCGTGCCGATTTCATGAAAATTGAGAAGGTTTTCTTGTGATGATGATATCGATGCACCATATTTTTGTTCTTTTGTATCATTTAAACGCTTTTTTAGTATAATTAAAGTCATTTTACAGGTAACAATTGATTATGCAACAAAGTGGCCGGATTTAGGTCCCCTGTCATTTGGGTACCTAATTCAATGTTCTGCTTGATTTTTAAAGTTTTTGAAATAAAAGCTCCATAGTAAGTATTATCGACATCCAATTCATGCCACAGCATGTTTTTACGTCTTAATCAGAAAAAAAAACATTTTGATCTGCATTGTCCTAATGTCCGATCACTTCAATCTTTAGCTTTATTTTCAAGTTCCTTCAAGAGTTTTCTTTTTTTGGATGCGGTGCATAAAATTGTTAACGAACCCATAATAGCATTAGTGGGATTGCAATTTGATATGAAATTGGTGATCGGAATTGGGGACCCATGCAAATTCAGTCCCCAATGATGATCACCAAATTTACAGCATGAAAATTGACTCCCAGTGCTTGAATATCTTAAGCATACTAAGAGAAAACTTTCAAGGTAGATGGCATAATTTGATGTGGCGTCTCAAACTACTTTGCCACCATTTAAGATGGTTCATGATTTTTTTCACCAAGATTTCAGGGGTAAAAATTTTCGATTCGAACTCGTGCTATCATTTTTAGGATTTTTGCTCGAAATTTTTAAGGGAATTATAAAAGCCCTTAATGTTGATCCTGCAACAATTAGAATCATGAAAGTTCTGAAAAAATATTTCTAGAATTTTTTCCCTCCAGGTGATCGGAATAAGGGCCCAATCGGAGAAAGGCTTCTTACCCAATGCTAATGAATGAACTTATATTATCATATCATGCTATACTAGAGATGCTATATTATTATTACATTGCTTTATAAAAGTGAAGTTAAATTGTCCAAAAGATCTGTTAGAAATTATCTGTGGAAGAATTTTCAAAATGTGTGGAAGAATCTTCAAAATGTTACATATATGCTCAAAATTGAAGCAGTGTTTTCTTTCCCAAAACATTTTTCATACATGCTAGATATTTTTAATGCTAATATTGTTTGTGAATTTATGCAGCAATGGAGTTTAAGTAGGGATAAAGTTGGTTAAGTTAAAATTTGTATCATAGAATGTCAACAATAGTTTTTACTTTAGAAGTGACTATAATATTACTAACTTCTAAGAAAAAGGTAGTTTTCTTTATTAGAGGGGGTTTGATGGAGTGTACACTGTGCTAAAATTCACAAGTTTGAAATTTGTTGATTGCATTTATTTAGGATTCCACTGTAGCTTGATTATACATAACCATGTTTTTGAATAAGATTCCTTTAGAAATTGTGTTAGTTACTTATAAAACAATGTCAACAAAACTATCATCGACAAATTTGGAATGTTTTCCAAAAAATGCGAACTTGTTAGAACTTTGAGAAACGTCAATTTTGGACAATTTTTTCTATCCAGCAAGGCTGTAGCTGGTTAGGAATCGGGAGATATGGGTGGTATACAGTGGGGTTAGCAGGATGGTTGTCCGTCTCCATGGACGTTGGCCTCTCCTTTATCAAAACAGCGATTGCGCAGGGTTAGATTGTTTTTAATACAATGCGTCGCACATCACTGTAGACTGATTAAATTTAATGAATAAGATCGCGAGTGTGGGATTTGATTAATGATTGGTCTTGCGAATAGGGACATGGCAATCAAAGTGTTTGTCTGTATGATGGAACTGACAAAAAAATAGTCGTCTTAAATATTTTATCAAACACAAAGTCACTGAACATCACGATAATCGATCTATTCGGGCAGGGCAAAATGTGCATTGTGATATCAGCAATGAAGTTGTTTGTTTACTTTAATCACTCTTCGTAAATGATGAAATCCGACTTATAAAACTAAGGAATATGAGTGATTATTGCGAATTTTCCCATTGTAGTAGATGAAGCTTCATATAGTTATCAGTTGTAACCAAATGCAAGAGGATATTTAAGGATTGAGATGATAATGAATAAATGCCACATGGATTACTGGCTGCACAGTGCTTGCTTCACATCATTTAAAGTTCAATTCAGACATTTGGCAAAAATTCACTCGCATAGCTACAACATATTGTGGCACAGATCAAATCATCGACAAAATGAAGCAATAGCAAATCGCAACTAAGCCAGTCCCAGCTCAGACACCTGAATATACGTCCTCGATACGTTAGTAGTGCATTGGAACCTGAAATGTAAGCAACCCTGAAAAGTAAGCAATAGCAAATCGAACTAACAACCAAGCACAAGAAGTTTAGCGCGCACAATTTTCATTTAATAATGCACGTGTCATGTCAATAATACTTACATGGCGCGTGTTATCAATGCAATAGCTCAGGCCTAAAATCTCTGCAACCGAGTGCCGAGTATGTTAAGTGTAGTTTTTTCTTCATCATTCTCAAACAAGATTTTAACAGCTCCGGCTGGGTGGAAATATATCGCCTGCCTGTCGGGAATAACGGGCAGAATTCTTGTTCATTAAGTATAAGCCTATGAACTTACAAACTCACAAACACACACACACACACACACACACACACACACACACACACACACACACACACACACACACACACACACACACACACACACACACACACACACACACACACACACACACACACACACACACACACACACACACACGACACACGCACACACACACACACACACACAAACACACACAAATACACACACAAACTCACACGCACATACACTAACGTCTAACACACATGTACACACTTTAAGTTTCCCCGGTAAAATCGGCCTATAGACGCACACAGGCTATACTTATTTTCGATTTTATACATCATAAAATGCTATGATAAAGTGCATTTTATTGATTAATTCACGAAGTCATGATTTATTGTCTCGTTTCTAATCGTAGACATTACGTCGCAAAACTGTCAATATTAACTCCAACACTTATCTCACAGCAGTAGGTGGGATCATGTCGCAGGACTTCTACTCGAGTAATTACAACATGGGAGGCGGAGACCAAGACCAATGGTCCCAGCAAGGAGGCTGGTCCCAGGAGCAGAACTGGAACACCTCCCAGCCGTACTCCACCCCATCTCAACCTGAACAACCCCAGTATTCCCAACCCCAGTACTCCCAACAGCAGTACAGTCAATACAGCTACTCCCAGCCTCAGGAGTCTCAACAACAAAGTTTCTACGCCACCCCCGGCTCCCAAGACCAGTACAGTAGTTACAGTTCTCCCTCCGCCCAACAGTACTCTGCCAGTGAGGGTAACCAGAGCTTCTACAGCAGTGGAGCTAGTTTCTACGATCCTAACGCTAACATGGGGTCCATGGGGGCGGTTCCCCAACAAACCTCCGATTCGTTCGAGGACGAACCTCCTCTGATGGAAGAACTGGGGATAGACCTGCAGCAGATCTACCAGACCACCATGACAGTGCTGAACCCCAGTAAACCAGCTGCCACAACACTCATGGACGACCCTGACCTGTCTGGACCTCTGATGTTCTGTCTTGGGTTTGGAAGTCTTCTCCTTCTTTCGGGGAAGATCCACTTCGGGTACATCTACGGAGTAGCGCTGATAGGAGCAGCATCCATGTACACCCTGCTCAACTTGATGAGCGTTAACGGAGTATCTGCTAGTATCACAGTGTCAGTGCTAGGATACTGCATGTTACCCATGTGTATTCTAGCTGCTGTTTCCGCTCTTCTTAGTCTCAAGGGACTGTTTGGTATCATCGTCTCTATCATTACGGTATCCTGGGCTGCCTTCGCTTCTTCCAAATTGTTTGTCTCAGTGCTGGCCATGTATGATCAGCAGCCCCTAGTTGCTTATCCTTGTGCCATTATGTACGGGATCTTTGCCGTGTTGACTGTTTTTTAAAAGTAGAATAGTGTGAAGTATGTTAGATGTTATGATGGGGTTCATTTATATTTCTTAATTGTAATGGAATATGACGTCTTGAATGCGGGCTCTTCGATTTGATCTCAATCCTGAGCTGTGGAAATGTTGTTATTCACAGCCCTTTTAACCAATAAACCAACTGCAATTTTTGATAATCTATTGAATTTCAGCTAAACGTGAAATTAAATAAACTTTCTTGTTGAAAGTAACAATCCAGTTTTGTAAATAACATGTCAGTCCATAATGCTATGAATGAATAATGTAAATTGTTTAGACTTTCTATCGATCATATTTTGTGTATCTTTTTGTGGGAACCTGTTGTCTGAATATGAAGTAAAATTGGAATGTGAAACACAGTTCGAATACCACTGCTCAAATTACTGAAAGCTAATTTGTTATTACTGAATTAAACTAATCAATTTTTTAAGTTCAGAACCAAAAATGGTTTATTAGGGCCTTAAATTGTGACATCCTTATCTTTTGCCAACTAAAAACTGTGTTGAAATTAGATCTTATTACTACAATATTTAGGCAATATTTCAGTAAGATTTTAGCAATATTTCAGGGGGATGTCGAGGTGAGAATGCGATGTCGAGTGAGGCTGACATTCTACAAGCCCGCCACCTCAACAAGCGGACTAAGCTAGGACCCCCAGATGTTTACCCTCAGGCAAAGGACCAGAAGGAGGACAAACTCAATGATCTCAGTCTCAAAAAGGCATGTCATCAAGTGTCTTATATCTTTTACGTGAACAACCGTTCATGCACGTCCCTATAATTCAGATCACACCCATTAACATCAAATTGACCACTTGATCTCATGTTTAACTTCAAATCAACAACGTACTCCAAATTTGGTGCTAAATGTTAGCGTTCATACTAAATTCCTAAGAACTGGAAGTCTCAGCAGTGCTGAAGTTAAGTCTCTACTCTTTATTGCAGGGTTACTCAAACCCGCCGGTAACACAGAACGAATGTGGCTCAGCACGAGAGAGGATCAAGGCTAAGGGGCTGAGTACCCTGCATCAGAACATCCTACAGTCGAGCAAGGAGCTAGCTCAGATGAAACACAACAACAATACTGTCAATGATAACGGAACTAGGAAAATTCAGACTATTCAGCGTGACCAGTTTTGGTCTGTAAATCCCAGGTTAATGTTTAGATAACTTGCAATCTTATGAATTGATGGAAGAATAGAATAGTTAAGAAATGGAAATTTCTAAAAATGGTTCTTTCCTGAATTTTCACTGTTTTATATTTCAGATCTAACAGACAGACTATAAAAAAGTTTTTTGGTGATCTCAGCTCGTCCAGCAAAACACTTGCTTCCCTTGTGAAAAGTAGGATCCCCTCATTTCAGAAGAAAGAGGAAATACTGGACCACATGGCTGAATATCAGGTCAGTGGTACTATAGTTCTACGAAACCAGATCTCAATCGCGACTCGCGAGAAAACTTTATCAATTACATAATATCGATAATTTTTTCACGGATCCCACCTTTCCACCCCATCTGTAAACACATCCCCCTCAGGTTCCGGTTATGAGAGCGATATGGTTCATGAAGATCACGGCGGTGTACGTTAGTAGCATTAGTAAGAAACGTAACACCTGTGTAGCTCTAGAGTGGACCAAGTGTATTTCGGAGTACCTCAAGGATAATCTCTCCAAGTTTGCCGAGCACAATGTGAGTTATTCAGGGTATTTTCTTTCAATCTTTTTAAATTTATAAAATTTCGCAAGTTGTGTTTTGGCCTGTACGGCTGAACGAGTTGATAAGTAGCTCAGGACAAAACCGGTGTTTTACTGTTGGAAAGGTTCCGCTCCGATTGTTACATTGCAAGATTTCACTCTATGATTTTCCTCAGGTAGACTACGGTAAGATAAGCACAGTGAACACGGGAAACAAGGCGGTGCAAGAAGCTAACGCTGCTAAAAATAGGTGGAACTACACACTTCGTCTCTGTCATTGCATGTACCAGGTAACATTTCTCAAGTAACCCGGCATTGCGGTTTGCTTGAATCCCTTTGTTTGGTAAACATATCAGTTACAATGTAAAAGTTACAATTGTCTGCTGCAGAATACCTGTAAGACAAAAGCCAAAACTAATGTTTGTTGTAACGTACTAAAAACTAAACCTGCTGTTTGTAGGACGGGTTGTTGGACCGACAAGAGTTTTTGTTGTACATTATCAAGTGGGTACACGAACTAAAGATAACAGAGAAGGAAGATATTCTCAAACATCTAGTTCAGGTATGTACGTTATAGAGGGGCCGGAATGATTTTAATTTAGATTCGACTTTTGAGCCTGAGTTTCTTGTGTTAAAATTGACATCGCCAGAAACAAAACGTAGGTAACATGCTGGTGTTCAAATTGTATACTGAATATGCAAAGATAATATACATTATGTGTACAATGTACATTATGTGTACAATGTACATTGTGTGTTCATTGTACATTCTGTGTACATTGTAGAGTGTGTGTACATTGTACATTCTGTGTTCATTGTTCAGTGTGTCTACATCTTGTACAATTTGTGTAAAATGTACAGTGTGTGTACAATGTACATTCTGTGTACAATGCAATCTACATTCTGTGTATAATGTACATTCTGTGTACATTGTGTGTACATTGTACATTCTGTTTACATTGTGTGTACATTGTACATTGTGTGAACATAATACATTATGTGTACATTATACAAGTATCCAGTACATGACGATACAATTTCAGGTGATGTTGACGTACATGGACGATGTAGTAGAAAACTTTGTTCTATCTCGTTCGGCAGCCTACATGTGTGTACACAAACTCAACTCTCTGTCTGAAGTTAACAGTGTCAGAAGCACTTTCGACTGGGGTGAGCCTCTTCAAAACTCTTTATAATGAAGAGCGGTCCTGGACTTGTTTTTGTTATTTTTGCTATTGGTACGTATTTGGTACGGTTTCGATTATTTTGAGCAACGCATTTTTATCCCGGCCATTCGTAGTTGGCCTTCAACCAGTTTAATTATTCAATAAAAACTGCTTCCCAAACCCAAACAACACTCTGGGCCTGATCCCGACTGTATATAACCCAAGTAGAGTATCTCATGTCTTGAACTAAACGAGAGATTAAGTCATACTAGGAGTTGACAGGTCCAGGTAAGGTGTTCCACAACGTCCACAAGAGAACGTGGTGACTGGTAACAACTACCGTACAACTTCATAGCATTCCATAAACCGTGTATAACTAGCTCCGACTCTCCTTGTATGGGTTGTTATCAGGAGGACTTTACTGCGCAGGTAGTCTGGCGTGGTTTTATTCACTGAATATATACTTGTTAGACGATTGCGCGGCGTGTCTGGCGTTAGCTGACTGTTGATACAGGTTATGTTGGGATAGTTCCAGGCCGTAATTACAGTACAATATGTACCCCGAAGCCGGTATTATAACAATACCGTGTATTAGCATTATGTAAGACTTGTTGTGTGCCAAGTTTTGACACGCACTATTGTAGTAAGATTATGTCATCTGCGCCGCTCCAAGCTACCGAATTGTGGACTACATATTTTTCGCGGGATGTGCAGTTGCCCTGCTGAGGGCTAAAACTGACGAAAATTACTGCCAGTGTACATAGTAGTGTAATTTCTCATTTGTTACCTGGAAATCTGTACACTCCTCGCAAGTATTACACACGTAATGTTGTATTGCTGTTAAGCAGATTAAACCACAATACTGCTTTGGAACATGCTGAACAACTTGTATGTCAAACTATCAAACGAGTTTAAGTAGGTCGTTAAATTAAGTTTAGTTACATCAGGTAAGAAAATTTTCGTCTAACTGTTAACTGTCAGTTACATCAGATCGAAATTTAACATTTGCACTGCGTTCTGTCAAATGTTTGTTTGACAAAATATAGGAGACTGTACTCTGTAGATTCTTACCATCTGAGAAACGAAATTATGCAATCTTAAACAAACAATTTAGAGTTTCACACAAGAAATATCCTTGTGTTTGACTAAGGAGCTACCCCCCAGATAGTGCTGTAAAAGACTGCCACGTCCCAGCCCGATCTAACTGCCCGTACCATGACGCCTTGTTGCTCGTCTTCTCAACCATCTTACAACGTATCACTCTGATGTGTCCTACCGCTCTTGTGTACCAACGTTCTTGGGTAAGTTATGTCAGTTTTATTTTCGGAGATATGATCTGGAGACTCCAAACTTAATCAAAGAAGATATGTCAAAATCAAACATAACTGTTGTTCATGTTTAAGTTTGTTTAAGTGGTTTTTAAGTATGTTAAAACTTTGTATAAGTTGTGAAATAACACGCCCAAGAACTTCAACTGGAAGTCCAACTGCCAGGTCAAATTTCACCTCTAACATTTCTTGTCATCACCAATGCCCGGATTCAGGGTGACGATTTGCCCCTTAAATTTGGAAACTCTTCTCCTAATATAACTTAACAAGACATGGTTATCTTATCATATAGCCTACACTGTAAACTCTGTAAAATATCAGTGAATTCACCGCTAACCAAACATTTGCTGTTTCAGCTCTCCCCACTGGGGGGCAGTGAGTCGAGTGTGACGGTGGAAAAGGAGTCTCCTCTAGACCATCTACCTTGTTACCCTGCTTCTCTTCCTTTCGCTAAATCTCTCACAGTTTCACATGTGGAGCAGGTATGTGGAAGTTTGGAAGTGAAAGGAGTGACATTAAGATCTGATGAAACTATCGTTTTGACATATTGAGTAATCGTAGTAAACATGGGTTGTCTAGAGAGAATGTTTAACTTATCATGTTGTATGCTTAATCACTAGATCGTAGTCTCTGAGATCGCTTATTTGCAGACCTGTTAAGGAAGCCGATCTGAGCACTTGTAAAGTTATCATTAACGGTTAAATCATCAGTGTCGAGAGTCAATATCTGATGTGGTCATTTACAGCACATGTTAGCACTCTGTAATGACATGTGTGTTTGTATTTTGTACTAAACACTCGAAGTAATGATTGTACAGCAATTATACTGCTTATGTTTGATCCATATCACAATGCTGCTTGTCCGTGACGACAGCAAATCAGTCTGACGGAACACAATGACAAAAGAATAAAACTGAAACATGTGATCCGGAAAAACAACAAGTTTCGCTTTCCTTACGAAGACTTTCACTTTCCTTACGAAGACTTTCACTTTCAGTTGCGAAGCGAGATACATGAAAGCACGGAGGATGTCAGAGCGAGAAGTGTTATTGCGGAGGAGAGATGGGTCATGGGGGAGGACACCAACCAAGGTCCTTCTGTCATCCCCATGTTGACGACACTTGACGAGCACAACTTCTACACTGCTCAACAAGGTTTGTTATCAACACCGTGGTCAATGTCAGGATTTTAAGTGTAAAGCACGATAGAATTTATCACTCTTACGTGAGAATTATCTTCAGTTGTTAGAACTTGAATAGAAAACTGCGTTCAAGAAAAACCGGGCTCAAAACTTATTTATTTATGATTATTTTTAAAGTTTGCAAATTAGCTAATTTTCCCAAATAAAAATTTTCAAAGTTGTTAGGTCCCTGCTTCTGCTTACGAGATCTACCTTTTACAACCCACATTAAACATTCTTAAAATCAACTTTCGATGCGTCAAACGTTCAAATGGTGCTTCCAATCCGTATTTTCAATGTATACTGGAGTTAGTGTCATGAAACTTTTAAAGAATATAACAAGTCTATAAAGTTAAATTGCTAATTTTATAACCCGAAAAGTTTCTGAAAATGTCCAATTTTCAAGATCGCCGCCCCGAGGTCCCCTCGTGCGTGTATGACAGCTACCTTACCAAGGCTTACACAGCTATAAATTATAACTTTACATTGCACTTGCTGTTCGGATGTAACATTCGCAGCGAAGGAAAGCAGGAGAAATGACCTGAGTGTCCAGTGTTTACGCTGTAGTGGCCAGTCTATGAATTGATTATCCCACATTTAATCTTACTAATGACCATAACACCGGACCAAGATGCAGCAGAGGAGTATTTTACTGGTATTCCGAACATCATCCCTAGTTGGTCACCTATGTAGAGAAGCAGCTAAATCAAACTAATCTCAAATTAACTGACTCAATTGCCTCTTGTAAGTGTAGGAGTACCCTACTTATTAGCGGACAAACTCTGCTTTGTTATTAACACAATCCTTCGTTCCTATGTAAGTCGACAACGTGCTGTGAGCAGCCAATTAGTGATATAATCAGCACCTTAACTGTCATTATGCTTATCATTATGCTCACAATTTCTGCATACACTTAAAGTTGACCTTAGCTTTATGTTACCCAAAATGTCCGTAATGCAAAGTACACGGAGCCAATGTTATAAAATCTGGTTTCAATTATTTCGCTCATTCAGATCATGAGTCAGCCAGAATATATTCTTATGATCAGAATATTTTGTGCAGAGGAATTTAGGGAATGTCGTTGCAGATAAACAATACACAGTTGTACAAGGGTTGTACAAGAAAGTATTCGGACCCGTTACAAAGCCCCATCATGACCAACTGAAAGATGACGCTCCTATCGTATCAGGTATGTTGAAGTCAAGTATGGGTGAAAATATTCGAGATCATAGTTTCACTTCATTCATCGGACAAAAAACTTGGGTCTATTTCGCCTCAACTACGACTAAGCTTCTGTGTGAGTGCGCGATGTTATGGTATCGTTAACTGTGCAGGTCTGTGTGTGTGCACTGTGTTATGGTAACGTTAACTGTGCAAGTCTGTGTAAGTGGGCAGTGTCATGGTAACGTAAACTGTGCAAGTCTGTGTAAGTGGGCGGTGTCATGGTAACGTTAACTGTGCAGGTCTGTGTAAGTGGGCAGTGTCATGGTAACGTAAACTGTGCAAGTCTGTGTAAGTGGGCAGTGTCATGGTAACGTAAACTGTGCAAGTCTGTGTAAGTGGGCAGTGTCATGGTAACGTAAACTGTGCAAGTCTGTGTAAGTGGGCAGTGTCATGGTTACGTAAACTGTGCAGGTCTGTGCGAGTGGGCGGTGACACACCGCCGTACTGGTTCTCACCGCTGGCTGGTTGTAGCTGAGCTTCTCAAGAAGAGACAAACTGCTCTACTCGACGGAGGACCTGGGAAGAAAGGGAAGAAGGAAGAATACATTTTCCAGGACATTCTCTTCAAGTATCTCAACGAAACCGCGCCTACTTGGACTGGTCAGTTGTGTTTTATATGAGTGTAATTAAAAAAAAGTTCTTGTTCTATTTCCCAACTTATTTTGTTTTTATGTGGCTGTCTTATAATATTTTTGCAACAAATGGCTTAATGCTTGATAAAAACTTCCGCTAATGTCTTATGTAAATTTATATTTATTAACTAAATTTTTAACTATAAATTTAGTTAATGAAGAAGACAGAGTCCAGTTCAAAAACATGATAATACTGTTTGGGGAACTAGTCCGGTCGATGTTTAGTTACGAGAAGTATTTGAAGAAGTTAATATCTCGTGGAGATCTTCCTATGAGACTTTCTAAAACTAACTTGGGAAATCAGCAAGATTTCACTTTGTTGTGTAAGGAGTTACATACGTTACCCAGACACATTCAGTATGTGTTGTCTCTTCCTCTTACTGATAACCATAAGGTGGGTCTGTCTGTCTGTCTGTACTCTATTTATCTGTCAGTTTGTCTGTCTGTCTGCCTGTCTATCTGTCTGTCTGTCTGTTGATAGCTAATTTATCTGTCTGTCTGTCTGTCTGTCTTTCTAACTGTCTGTCTGTCTTTCTGTTATCTATCTATATGTCTGTCTGTCGGTGCTTTATTATCTGTCTGTCTGTCTGTCTGTCTGTCTGTCTGTCTGTCTGTCTGTAAAGTGTTATCTATCTATCTGTTGGGCTGTGTGTCTGTCTGTTTGTCTGTACTTTGTCTATTCGTCTGGTTTTCCGTCTGTCTATTTGCCATGGACCATGTCTGAGCCAGAGTGTTTTTGTATTGTACCATGTATCTGGACACATTTTACTTGATATTAATGTTGTGCGATGTTAACTTCGAATTTAACATTTCATTTTATGCGACGTATTTTGTGCGATGCATCATCACTCTGTAATGAAAGTCATCAGCTGTTAAACTGGATATCGTTTAAATGTGACAAGACACAAGTGCAATAATGCTCTGGCCGTGTGACCTAACAATGCATATCTCTTGAACAGAGCGACTAGATCATATCAAATTCTAGATGCCGTCACTTAATAAAAGAAGAACTTTAAGTCCAAAAAAAGAGGACCTGACCACCTCATTTTACACAACCTCACCATTTTAGTAATCATATGGCTTTGCTGGTACAGTCATGTACAAATTCATAAAATTTGTACATCGGAGATTCTGGTATCGAATAAATAGGCGTGATCTAACTGTTGTTCTTACTCTTGAAGCTAACATTAGATCACCACTTCTGTCTTGTAGTCAACTCGCACACTTTAGAGTTGGATAGTCATTTTATAACAAACGACACAATTATTTTACAACAAACTATGTACTTTCAACATACAGAACTTACATAATCATTTCACAACAAACAACAATTTACAATTATTTCACTATAAACAACAATGCATAGCTATAATGCATACCTATAATGCATACCTATATCTTGTTCCCAATCCTGTTACCTACACTTCCAGGAAGAGTTAAAACAGCGCGCACATCTTCTGTTTGGCAGCACGGGAGTACAAGCTCCCTTACCGATAGAGTTTACTAACACCTTCAACACGCTAAAGACAGCCTTACATAACCTCGGAGCAATGAATACAACGCCCTATTTGACCCTACAACAACTTTCTTCTACTATTGAGAGATTTAAGATACTACCCTCAGTGTACAAGTGCATGGTCAGTTAAACTATTTGTATCAAATCTAAATTCTTGTATCAAATTTAGCGATGATGATGAAGGTTAACTTTAAACGGTGTCAGATTTAACGATGATGAAATCTTCTATTCACATACGTGGATTTACCATTTGAATTGCAGGGCGAACATTGTTGTAAATCTTAAATTGCTTAAAGAGACACTTGCTTTGATAGTCAGATGAAATCTGAGCCTCGAAAATTGGCGGGTGCTTTCAATCTGTAAAATAGAAAAGATGAAACGTGTTCAGCCTAGTCGTCAAAATTGGAATTTATGGAACGCGCGAAAGAGTTTTTTGCGATGAGACGCCATTGATCTGACGGCTTAGTAAAGTGCGCGCGCACGTACGTATGTTTAACACGAAGAAATTTAGATATCTCTAAAATTAACTATAAAAGTCTGGTCTAAAATTACGAGATTTCACTTAATTTTTTTCTGCATCGCAAAATGTATTTGGTGAGACAGAGCTGTTATTAAATCATTAAAGTACTACAATCGTTATGGTTTAAATCGATGTAATTCGCCTGGGTGGTGAAGAGGAACGCCGAACGATCGTGTAATAAATTTCTCAAAATTAGGTCACGGTTCGGTTTTAGTTTATTATCGCCTGGACAACAACTGGTGCTACAAGGAAAGCCATACGGATCTAAAACACCTGAACCATAAATCATGATATTAGAAATGTACAGCTTATGTAGATAATAGCCAAATTTTAGTTAGTAAGATATTATAGTCAGTTAGAATCCTAAATTCTAATTAGTCAACATAGAAATTTCAGACAAGCTAGATCCTGTTATATCTCCCCAGATCACACAAAGACTGATGGATCCCATACTACCTGCAGTCCCTCCAGCAGGAACAACGCCCAAGTTGGGGAGTTCCCCCATAATCCTCCCGACCGTCTCTCAGGTGGAGCTCATGTACTTCCTCATGGAACTGTCTGGCGATGTCAGGTTTGTACTTTTGTTGAGAAGAGAAGGAAGAACCTAAATGTCCTGTTTGTCCCGACAAATCAATTCGTGTAACATTACCGCGAGTGACAGAATCTACTGACTAAGTTTGGATTGAGAATAGAATGAGTTGTTTATAGCGTTTAGTATGTATTAAAGCTATAATTTTCAGGTCAATGATGACGCTGTCTATGGACATGATGAATAGATTTGCAGGACTGAAGAAGTTTGTGACTGTTCCATTGGACATTTACTTGTGTATAACAGCGGTATTAAAGAAATACCAAACTTGTTTACTTATCTCTGAACGTGACACTGAATTTGTTTTTAACGGTAAGTCACTCCTCTTCCGGCTCTGTAATCAATATTCTTGTCACATAGTTGGCTTATCGCTGCTGTTCTGCTTTTAATTGCTTCAGTGGCTCTTCCTTCTGAATAGTGTGTACTAAGGAGATTTTTGGATCCTCCAATAAGAAGTCTAAGGCCATTCACTCAGCCTTCGAATTTCTTTCCAATTTTGTCATTTTGAGCACTTCAATTTTCAGCTCTTTCTCGGCTGACAGAGAAAGATAGTCCAGTCAGCGCAGCAGAGAAATGTATCTTAGTGTATAGCCAGGAGCTGCACAAAGCGAGTCCTAAACTTTCCAACAATCGCGAGGTAGTGCACTGGGGGGGTGTCCAGCACTGTTACTCTTTATGGCTATACTGTTGCTGTCCGGAGCCAAGCACTGCTGCTCTCTGGAGCTCTGCTGCTCTCTGGAGCTATACTGCTCTCGGGAGCAAAGCAACGCTGCTCTCTTGAGCCAACGCTAAATATCCTTAAATGATCTTTAAGCAATTCCCCCTGTAACTAATTTTCATGGACAGTCCTCCCTATTGAATCAGCTATTTTCTGCAACCATGAGACAGTTTTTCAATTAAAAAGTTCAGCTTTTTCGTATGCTCGATTTGATCTAGTCTCTAAAGGAACTGGTTCGCAAGTTTAACATTTCTGACAATTCCTCAAAATTGCAGGAGCCGAACAGTCCTAAGTATAGTAGTTCCAAGAAACAGCGACTTAAAACGGTCCCTACCAACATCAGTCCTCACTCTGAATCGTTTAAAGATGCCGTTGAAAATCCACGCCATGTAAACATCATGCAGATGTCAGACAAGGTACGAGCCAAGTATTTTAATTATTTAATTGCCAGTGGGTTCCAAGATCAGGGCAGCCGTCAAAGTTTTGGATGTTTGATACCAACCTAATCAAGTAAATTATCTGCAGCTTTTAAAATTGTCTATGAAACCTAGGATTAATATCAATTGGTAAAAATACTCCAATCAAATGTTATTTTTGGCTAGGTCGCAACTCTGGTTGACAATTTCCTCCAAATGTCGTTACTCAAGCATTTTACCAACGGTGAAGGGTTCAACCTAATGTACTGTCTGTTCAATACAATCGTGGAACTGCATCGGCCATATTCTGAGGATATATCGTGTAATACGGCGTCCGGCTTGTGATTTATTCTTAATGGATGAATTTTCGATATAAAACGTCGATCTCTCATACCTCCTTAAGACACTGAAATATAGCTATTTCAAGCTAAGATTGACCTTGATATTGAATTTGGCCGAAGAGATTGATCACCGAATATAGTATCGAAACTTGACTGAGACACACCAATTGAAGCCAGCTCTTTATGAAGTCCAATCATTTTTGCACATATTTATATGGTAGAAAACTTACAGAGTGGCAAAGTTTTAAGTGCTTCGAAGATCGTTAGGGTCCAAGGAGTCTCCATAGTCCATAGCAAAGTTCCCATGAATCCCAAAAAAAGTTATTAGGATGCTCGTCTAAAGATTAATCGCAGGAAGGTTGGTGGGAAAGATCCAAACAATTCAGATGCCTTAAAGCAAGCGAAATGAGCATATTCATATTATACAACTTATGAAGGAAGAGATAGATTGAAAAACTCTTTCCTAGTTCGAAACTCGATTTTGTCGAAATCTGGATCGGGTAAAACTGAGATAAGCTTGAAATCGAAAATTGAGTATGTGAAGTTCCTGTGAACTGACTTGGTTAGTCGCGGCGAGAAGTGACCATGTGAATGCAATTAAAATTATGTCTTAAAAACAAGAGCTTGACGTAAGCAGTGGGCGCTAAAACGTATTTATAAAGCTGAATTCAAAAAGTTTAATTATTGATTTTCCTCGGGGTGGGGTGTTTTTAATTAGGCGGGTATAATTACAGCGACGTTGCTTGGGAAATGGAGTTAAGCAACTTACTGATTGGAGGTATTTTCCTCACTAAATTATCAATTGAAAGTACTCTCACGAGCCTTATAGAAATTCAAATCAGGAAAAATAGCTCT
>JH153095.1:112432-135099 GCA_000226015.1 Mnemiopsis leidyi
TCCTGGTATAAGCTCCCTGTTGTAGCGTGCTTCTTTACGTGCTACTTGGTCACTGAAGTTGCTCTCATCACCCACAGTCAACTCCACTAGGATAATCTCTTTACTTTTCTCTGACCACACAACGATGTCCGGTCTCTCAGCAGTGCAATAGATATGCTGGGGAAACTGTGCCGGACATTCGTCTTCATCCCAAATAAGTTTCCAGTCCGTTGCACCAGCTAGTGGGATCTCCTTCTTGATCTTATAGTCCAGTTTTCTGTATGTTCCTTTAGAAGATCTGAAGCCTGTCCAACTGCGTACAGGGGTTTCAATTTCTTTTCTTTTGAACTTCTATACTAAAATCGTTCTTCCGGTTTTTCCGCGCCAATTTTCCTGCTCATCAGACCTTATTTCGTGATGCTGTGACCACACTTGTATAAGCACGTCTATTCTAATATCTCTTCATTTAATTTCTTTGAAGACCTTTAATTCTAAGTTTAGCTCACGTTTTCATACAGTCACGTAATGATTTCTTTTTTACAACTGCTTAAAATAAACATAAAGAATTATCACGAAAAGAACAATTAATGATTTAGCGCATGAAAAAATAAATTCTGTTTCTATGACGAATTTCTCTATCCAAAAACGATTACTATGACTACAGACCAAGTCTGTCCAGCCCTATAGGCCCTAAATTTTACTGCATTTTACTACATTAAATACATAGTAGTATTTGAATGGATCAATCAACTATGCAACACAGGACTGAAGTGACCCATTGTTACTCCACAACGCTTGATTCAATGGTCTGTCCTCGGAAAGTCTGACTTGATTTAGCCGACTCATGGCAAAGTTTTCAGTGATGGCAGAGTCTTTTCTTATACTGACGCTCCGGGACCTGGGGTTCACTGCCAGGAGACTCCTCCTCTTGATGTAGCTCTGACAGCCAGGCATCCTCCACAGGTAGAGTAGAGGGTTGATGGCCGCGTTTAGTGACACACTCAACATCGACACGAAGTTGTCGAAGTACAACATGTACTTGCCATTGTAGTCAAACGAGTGAAAATCGAAGCTGTAGTCGCTGTGGTAGTCTATGGTGTGGAGTATCTCGCTGACGACAAGGGGAACGTTGAAGATGGTGTAAACTCCGGTAAACAGCAGAATGGTCACGGTTGCTCTGTTCCGGGATCTTTGGAGCTCCTTCCGACCTGAACCCAGCTTCATCACGTTCTTATCTATTCTCCTTAGTGTGATCTTGATGGAGAGGAGTCCACTGAAGATGACGATGAACATGGGAACCACGAAGGTGAAGATCCTGACAATGTCACTGTAGAGTATCATATGTTTGGTGGTTAGATTTGAGAATAGCAGGACGCATCGTGCCATGGGTCTCTCGAAGGTTGCCTCCGTCTTCTGCTGGACTTGGAATCCTATGGTTTGTCCAACTTGGAAGATGCAGTAAGCTAGGATGATAAGAAGGTAAGGTAGTACTCTCTGTTTATGGAACGGCTTCATCAGGTAGTACGTTCTGGAGCCACTCAGGACGACCACCAGGAAAATACTAAGTCTGGAGGTTATGTGCCAGACGTAGGTCCACGCGTAACACAGGACCTCGTTACCAAATATCAGACCGGGTTGGCGGGCCGAGAGGAAGGACACGCCCACCGCCAGGGAGGCCACACTTGTCATCACATCAGTTGCGGATATCACCTTGTAAAGAGTGTTCGGGAGATCTCGGCGCCGTTTGAGGAAGTAAGCAAAGCTGAGGATGTTGCCGATGAGTCCGAACAAGAAGCAGATGCAGTAGAAAGCTCCGTACAGCATGTCCAGAGTGGACGAATAGTGGTGCCCGACTGTTGTGAAGTGGCTTGTTGGTTGCGTCATCATTTTCCTAGTCAAAGAACAGGCGTTAATTTCTTATAGAATGTAGAATGTTAATATGAAATTGATAATCATTGATATGCCTCATTGCAATTGATTCAATTTAAATACAATTCCGATTCTACCGAGCACATTAATCCTCAAAGAACAAAGCCTGCATGGAACACATACAACGCGACGACAAAGTCCGATTATCAAAGGACCCAAATTTAAGTCTAAATGTGTTCGGACAGGGTATTTATACATAGCGGACGGGTTGAGTCACGTTGTCGATCACGTTCTGACTGCGCAGCCTTCAATTTCGGATCTCCGTGATATCTGGGCTTTTAACCACCCGCGGTGTTTCATGATACTAGAAATAGATGTGCAATCGATATGTTTTGACGGTTCGATCACAATATGATTTTGACACTTCGTGGAACAATAATCAAGGGTTTGCAGTTGTCCCGCAATCTTGTCAAAAGTGACAAACATGTCGATTAAGGTTTGAACGAAGAAAGCAAAAAGGTCGATCGAGTGAAGTATAATCCATAAAGTGGCATGAGTGCTGAAAGCAAGAATTTCTTGATTGTCTTCCCCTGTAGTCGGTTAAATGCGATAACGCGTTATGGTACTTCATGGATTGGTTACAGACGCGGCGAACGATCAGCCGTCATAGTGATTGATATTTTGCAATGCAGTAAAAACTTCATTTATTGAAGGTAAAGACCGCCGCCAGCTAAAGAATAGGTATCATCATAATATGATAACATTAACTGTAGTGTTTTGGATTGCTTAGTTTCAAATATGTTTCTCGATATATTCCTAAAAATATATTTAAAAATATATCTAAAACTTTGGGCCCATATCAATTTTACTTATCATCGCTGAAGTGCTTTAAAAGAAGACAAGAAAATAATTTTATTTGAGCAGTCAAAGGATGAAACTAGATGGAGAAATAAGCATTGCCACGGTCTAGGCCGCAACATGCCTCCTCGACCTTGATTTGATGGAGGATCATGACTTAGCGAAAGAGAAAGACCTACGCCGTAACCCATTTCATGTAAAGTTGACATGGCTCCTCCTATGAGTACTCGCTTACTGATTGTTTCAAACTTTTGTTGTGACTTTTATTAGGGAATTACTGTGAAGCGTCATGATAAATTTTTTTGAAAACGCTTTATTAATAAGAGCTTATGATGGTGCGTGTGCATGGAATCACAAGCTGCTAAGAATATATTCACAGAAATCTTTGATGTGAGTCAATGGCGGATGGCCTTTAAAGGGGAAACTATAAAACCCCGAAATATCTTTAAGGCATCTGATATCTAAAAGACAGCTTTCTTGTCCACTGCAATTTAAAATTATGACTGCCCTGCATTTTGAACTGCCTTGAAGTTTGGGCTAATCCGCGATTTGGTTTGATCATCTAGCAGCTAGATAAAATTTCACAGACAGCAGTTTCAGTTTTACCGTAATTTCACATTGCACATATCTAGATCTTGGACATGAACTCTACATATCATTTGAGACTCCAATAGTGGTTTCACGTTGACTTTGTCTCCGTCTGAGAGCTCGAGCAAAGTTACATAGTTACCATGTCCTACCCCTCAAATTGCTATCTACCTGAGTTTCTCAATTAAAATTTGTTAGTTAGGGTAGAATGTGAATTGATGTCTGGTATGGTGTGATGTATAGCCGATCAACAAGAGTGCCGGTTTAAGGATGACAATCACGCAAGTTAATGGTCTGGATAAAATCAACTCGCTCAACTTTTAATGATCTCCTAGAAAAGCCCCAAAAAGCTAGCAACACACGGCGAGTAAAGCACACTAAGAACAAAAGCTTACTGACTCGAAAATCGTTTCCTGGACCATAAGACAATAAAAAGTATCGTTAACATATCACGGTAAATATAAGCTAAATGCTCCGAACGCTTGGCACTTATTCCATTTTATGAGGTAGATATTAAGCTCACAGCGGTCCGGAAGGTATTGTGTAGCTGTCCCTTGTTATTTTCTCAAGATTGGAGGGGGAATCATATAAGGAACCCCGAGAGGGGCGCTTTTCAAATGGGGGTTGGGAAGGTTATTGGCGGTTATTGCGTGATACATTGTAAGTCAACTTTTAACTTCCTTTTCAGTGATAATGTAGGAGGGGGGTCTAACTTAAACATTACATAAATTGTTATAACGCGAACAGCCCCTAACAAAAATGTGGTATACTGCTGAGAACACGCCACTCACACAACACCAGCTACGCTCCAGAAAACACACTAATCGACATTTTAAGGCTAGTGAATAAATTGATGGTTTTGCTGTTTAGATTTTGGTAATGGTGGAACTGACGACTTTTTAACGCGTTGTGTTACGAGCGGAAACAACGCGTTGCTTTTCAAAAGTGCAGCTAGTCAACCGAACAAGGCTGCAAAATACGACAAATTTCGGTCAAGTATATGACGCATTCAGAGTTTAAAAAATCGCGTCCGACTCGCATATGATATAGTGTAAATTCACGATTTCAAATTTTACCTGTTAAGGCCTAAGATATAACTCTATTTAGTTAAATATGATACTAATCCAAAGTTTGCGCTACACAAAAACTGCGATATTAACGTGTTCTCTTACAATCGGGGCAAGGAATATTATGACCTTTTCGAGATATCATGTATAAGGTTGTGACTCTGCAATTCAAAATTTTGTATCGAGATTCGATCGTTCTCAAATATATTTTCAAGCTAGCTGCTAGTGAAACTTAATCTGTCACCCACAAAATATAATCAAATTTTTAAGATTGGTATGAATTTGTGATTAAAACCATACAAATCTTGATAAGTAGACTTGAAAATTGTTTCATGTCCGATGACCTGTTTCCTGGTACAAACTGAACCTATGAATTAAGAATAAGGAATTAGTCAATAACAATGAGTCGAGAACAAAACCCTTAAATAGCTGAAACTGGTACAAACTGAACCTATGAATTAAGAATAAGGAATTAGTCAATAACAATGAGTCGAGAACAAAACCCTTAAATAACTGAAAAATCTTAGATTTTTCCTAAACAAAAAAGCCGCATACATATAACAGCAAATTCTGGAGACATCATTAATTTGCATAATAGCAAATTCCGAAATTGGAACTGTTTTATATTTTTTGTGGATTGCAATAAATAAACGTTTTTAAATCTAAACAAGATTTGTTCCTGACGCACGTCTGGAGACATCATAAATTTGCAGTTAAAAGAGGGAAATTTCACGAATTGTCGAAACTCAGGAATTTATCACGTCAACGACCTCAAAACCTCTATGGAGTTTTGTTTCCCGAGTATAAGAAGTATCAAAAGCAGACAATAGTAGTTAGGTAGGGCGCTTGTAATTGTATTTGGTAAGCTTGGAATACAGATCAAAGTTTACAATATGACAGCCAACATAACCTTACTAGAAGAACTTCACAATTGCAGTAATTTAGAAAACAAGAATCAACTTGCAACATGAGTGAAAAGTGAGTGAAAACAACAAGAAAAGTGACAGCGGACAACTTGAAATGCCCAACAGGGCGAGCTAGGGCTGCGAAATCGCTCACGTGGATCCTGGTTGCACAACACGACAGTAATTAGTCCCGCACCGTTTAGTCCGTGACACCGTCAAGGTTTCGCGACCGCTTGTCGCATCATTAAGCTAAATGCCGCCCTACGCCCCCGACCGAACTGCTAACTGCCAATCGATTGTATGCTTCGGGCCGGTGCTCTTCTAATGCCAACCTGTATCCCGTAATACTTACTAAAATTAATAAAGGTTCGGTTGTCCTTCCAGCGATTTTCCAAATATAGAATAAATTTACGCAAGGCGAATATATTAGTTGGCTTGAAATTGGTTGTGGATGTGTTTTTTGATTAAATTAGTCGTAACTTAGGCAAAATTTGTGACATCTTTATGTTAATGAAAGATGTCCTTTCCCATGCGCGGTTTTCTGATATAAGGTCCTAGTGAATTAATGACTGGTTATGGCGCGTAACGCGTCATACTTAAATTGCCCTTCGCCCTTCAGGACTTTATGTTATAATCTGTGTCGGGGAAATGTGATAACGCTAATTTTTTTTCGGTGAGCTTTATCAAAACAGGTATGGGAACAGCGTGAGACCACTTTCATCTCTGATAGCAGGGGAAAGAAAACAACGTCCTACTGAAATCTTAAGATGGATAACTGCTCAAAACGGCTATCTGTGAAACCAAAAAAAGCAGATCAACTTGCCAGGAAATGATCCTGTAACCACGAGGCACAGAGTGCAACTCTTCAATCCGTAGGTGCAAAAAAGTTTTTTTAGTGGTAGGAAAATTTTAAGATTTCGGTTGGAAAACTTGTCCGCTTGGTACAGTAGCGCTAATTATTGCTCGTTCGGCTGCGCTTTGCACAACCTCACTGGCATGGAAAGCATATTTTTTTGATAGTTTAGCTGATTAGCAGTATCGGTTACTGAAAATATCTTCGGTTGAAAACTACAACAGCTAAATTTTCAACTGGCAAAATGCTTTCTATGAGCGAAAATCTTTGTTGATATATTAGAAGAACAAGTGCTATTTCAGGCTAAATGTTTCTGTTTCGAACATATTTTTCGGTTACACAAGTGAAATTCTTAGTCAACTTCTATCACTACAATAACTCTTAGATACAAAACTTGCTACCAAACTTGATATGTTCAGATGTTAAGATACATACTTGACCAGTTATATCGAAGTTTAAACCGTCGGCTAAAAATCTCTACTTTTTTCTTTTTTTTGTGATTAATTGAAAATTTTTGATTGAAGTAGGAATCCTGCCGCCATACAACTTTTTTGCACTGGTACTACAATTTACCTGTGCCTAGCAATGGACAGTGGGGAAGAACGCTCTGAGTCAGCGGAGTCACTGCACTACGAGGGAAAGGTTAAAGGAAATGCCGCCACACTTTCGCAATAAGTACAAACCTCAAAGCATTTCTAAGATATGTCCTCACTGCGATAGGGAGGAGTAAACCATGAACTACTTCATCAAGCAGTGTCCGATGTGGTTTAACATGAGAAGAAGATTCTTTAATTGCTCCTAAACAAGTATTTCGGAGATAGCCGACCACTTTCTTCTCAGGAAAGTAGTCGGCTATATCTGCTCCACATATCGTTCCTACCAAAACTGATTGGTAAAAAGAGGAAGTGGAGCAACCAGAGCTCATCGAACTGTAAAAAATACATGACTTTGGAGAGCAAAAGGCCGTCCTGGCCTTATCTTACAGACACAGTGGCGTTGTAGAAGCGCGGCATCCCCCTACGAAGAAGAAGATCATTTTATTTCTCGAACGGTCTGTACTTGACGAAATTATATCCGTCCGACTTTTTAACGAAACGTTTGGTGGGACTCAGAGGTATTTGAGGGAAAAACTTTGACGAAAATGAATATCAGCTTCCTAATATCAGTTTGACCTGATCCCTCAGATTCCATTCTATGAGGCATAAGTCCAATGCAGTCATTATTAAAACCACATTTTATTAATTGTTAATTTTTTTAGAATTCTAACAAATTTATGACCAGATTTTAAAAAGTCAACTTTGTTTCACTTTATTTTGGGTTCAATACTGCGTTAGCATGAAGCTGCGTTAGATTTAAGCTGCGTTAGCTTTAAGCTGCGTTAGCTTTAAGCTGCGTTAGCTTTAAGCTGCTTTAGCTTTAAGCTGCGTTAGCTTTAAGCTGCGTTAGCTTTAAGCTGCGTTAGCTTTAAGCTGCGTTAGCTTTAAGCTGCGTTAGCTTTAAGCTGCGTTAGCTTTAAGCTGCGTTAGATTTAAGCTGCGTTAGCTTTAAGCTGCGTTAGCTTTAAGCTGCGTTAGCTTTAAGCTGCGTTAGCTTTAAGCTGCGTTAGCTTTAAGCTGCGTTAGCTTTAAGCTGCGTTAGCTTTAAGCTGCGTTAGCTATAACCTGCAAGTGTAATCGCGACAAGTGTAGATGCAGTCTGCGTCTGGAATTGTAATTAGCAATACTGGCACTCTATCGAGCCGTGCTAGCGTTCGGGCGTATTCGTGCACGGTCCTCAAAGTACGGGATTATTATTGTGTTAACTGATGTCCATTGTCTTAATGCACGGCATAAAATTTCTTCAAACATAATTTGCAATTTTACAGCGGTTCAGACAAAATGTTCGATGATACAAACACTACGGTAAAAATGTGTGATTTTCAGCCTGTTTCTAGGCATCTCTCATACTGAATATTTCGTCAACTATTTGTTAATTGTTATATTGGCTTGCAGGAATGCTGGACGTCTGGAGGATGGTTATCGGTTTGAGACCACAAATTATCGAATTGTTTAAGTTCAATCAGCTTCCGCATTCCAAACGAGGTTACTTTATTATTAACAGGCCGAACATCAATTGGTCATTAAGAAATTTTCGAGAGGTTAAAAAGAAGTGGATTGGAGATTGTAAATTCAAACTATGAAATATGTCATGCTAATCTCAAGTGTGAAATTTAGTGGAAATAAGTCACGATAAACAAAAGATCCGACAAGAAATGAAACGTGATAGATTGCAAAAATCATATGTTTATTGTGTGTTACTGTTTGCTGTTGCTGTGTTGGCTTAAGTTATGCAAATTTGAGTTCTAGAATAGTGCAAATTGTACATAAACGTGGTAATGGAAATATGCGAATAAATTGTACGTGGTAATGGAAATGCTATTCTTTTGATAACGGAGTGAAATGGTTCGGAACAGGCTAGGTGAGTCTCATCATGTGGCTGGGTTATAAGTTATCATATCGATCATTATCCAGGGATCTCGTATATCACTAGGCTCCAAGAGCACATTATCCAGGAATGAAAAGATGACTACGAACGTAAAAATGGACATTTATTCAAAAAATGAATAACGATTTTGCTATAATGGCCATAATTCTTGTAAGAGCTACTTTTGTGGCACATTCTCGATGACATTTTGTGAACCAAATTATCGAGGCCGAGCAATAAGCTCGAACACTGCACAGAGGTTTGCACTTAGTGGTAAAGGGTGTGTTGTGCTTTTCTGTTGGATCCGGAGATACCACTAAGCTATATGATGTGTACTGAGCAAATACTCAAAAAGACACGAATCACGATTTCCACTGAAAGCCAATTCAGAAAATTGATAGACCGGCGTCCGGCACCGTGCAGAGTCTGGAATGGTCCATGATATGAATTTGCTGGATTGAATATCATTGGAAATCGTGTCCGTTCAAGTATCTGTTCAGTCGTAGTACACATCATGGGATGTTCCCAACAAAACACTATGCCAACTCACAATTATCAAAACTTTCTTTGTTTTCTTACTTTCAGTTATGAATAAGAATTAGAAGTTAAGGAAATAAAGGCATGAAACTACTATAATGATTATGTTAGTTAAATTTAGAATTAAATATAAAACACGATTGCCTTTTTAACAAGAGATTGAATGACAACATTAACCTTATAAATCCGAAATAAAAATAATTTAACTGAGATAGAAGGAATTAACTGTATAATCTTACACGTACTTATTTTCTAGTTGTACATCTATTAGGAATTTTAGATTATCATTTTCATTTCTCGCCACCGCGACGGCCAAGGGTCATAATGTAAACAGTCACAATGTTAATTGTAAACTGTCATTATCATGATAATGAAAACTGTTCCACAAAAATTGTGTTTTTCAATGTCGACTGCTGTGTCTGGATGATATTCTTGTTGTTTGAATCTAATATCATTTCGGGGATTGAGAGCTGCCATGACCCTCTACCCCAGTGACAAATACATAGTTCACATCTGTCAAAATAGGAATTCCTTTACTTCCGCATGCTTCGGTGAGCTGCGCTCTTTGACAAACTGTCTTATTGCTTCGAAAATTTAGCGCCATGTTTGTAAGACTAAGAGAACAAATTGTTTTCATGCAATGTCACTAGCAAATCCTATTTTCTTGACACGTTAAGACACGTCTGTAAACGCCCACCAAGACTCAATTTAGATGAACCAACGTGATGTCAGGTAATTTCAAATATTGTGAAATTGGGAATTTACTGAGACGGGAAACTTCCCCCTGTCCCTTATAAACCGATTATACTATCATTATTGCTTGATGTTTAGATTTTAAAGAATGAGATGGCGACCCAAAGTTCATTTGACCCACAGTTTAAATTGAAATATAAAAAGATACAACAAATATAGTGATAACTTCACACTATAGTGGGTATAGTCCATCAAACAGTAACCTGGCCGCGGTGTTGACACGCACGGTTTAACCCTAACTATAGCAATGAGCTATAGCAATGAGCTATAGCAATGAGCTATAGCAATAAGCTATTGAAATGAGCTATAGCAATGAGCTATAGCAATAAGCTATTGAAATGAGCTTTAGCAATAAGCTATAGCAATGAGCTATAGCAATGAGCTATAGGAATGAGGTATAGCAATAAGCTATAGCAATAAGCTATAGCAATGAGCTATAGCAATGAGCTATAGCAATGAGCTATAGCAATGAGCTATAGCAATGAGCTATAGCAATGAGCTATAGCAATGAGCTATGACATGATTGCGGATCCTTGTTCGCTGCACACAATACCCAACTTCCTATAAATCCATTTCACCGGAAGACAGGTGAACTGACATCGATACCGTTAACAAAGAAACGTCAACAAATAAAGTGAACAATGAATAACAAATGTTCGTTTTATGCCAATTATTTATCTAACATTCCTGTATTTTAAGGGAGCTATACATTACATTCCTGTATTTTCTAGGGAGCTATACATTACATCCCTGTATTTTCAGGGAGCTATACATTACATCCCTGTATTTTCAGGGAGCTATACATTACATTCCTGTATTTTAAGGGAGCTATACATAACATTCCTGTATTTTCAGGGAGCTATACATAACATTCCTGTATTTTCAGGGAGCTATACATTACATTCCTGTATTTTCAGGGAGCTATACATTACATTCCTGTATTTTAAGGGAGCTATACATTACATTCCTGTATTTTCAGGGAGCTGCCAGAGGGAACAGACTGGTGGAGAATGTTATCCCTCTTCGTGATCCAGCTACTCCGCTACCAGTGTTTCACGTTGTGGTGGCTTATCTACTACGTTATCTGGCCCTATCTCTACAAGTACTCCGAGTTCAAGTGGCCCACAAACTGTCACGTGGCTCACCTCATGCTTGCTTTGTTTACCGAGGTTTGGAAAATGATTTACTAGCGCACACTAATCGCATGTATCATGTTTATATATATAAATTTTAAGAATCATTTTTCCTAACTATTTCAGCAGGCCCGTAGTTAGGGGGGGACAGGGGGGTCATGACCCCCCCAATTTGGGGAAGGGGGGGTTCGAAATATGACCTGCGAAGCAGGTCATTGACCCCCCAGATTTGACTACTGTCTTATGTCTAAACATCTAAATTTTCATCGCTGAAAACATAAATTCTAATCAGTATTGGACATACGATGCTTTTTTTATTAATAGTTCTTATTCAATAGCTATAAGCTAACAACTTGAATCTTGACACTTATCACAATCGAACATGATACTTGCCATTGCCAATTTGCTTATTATTCTCGATTGCAAAATTGAAAATTGTTATCTATATTATTTAAATACCCTGATTAATCTATATTATTTAAATACCCTGATTAATCTAAAAAATTTCTTTTAGAATATAGATCATGGCACAGATAATGTCTGAACAGTGAGCATACCAGATAGTCACAGCTTCTGTATGGGCATTGGGCCTGCTTCAACACCTCAAGATGCCTCGATTTTCTGCTTTCTTATTGATAAAAAATGATCTTTTTACCTGTATTCCTGCTAAAATTTTCCGGGGGGCTCTGCCCCTGGACCCCCGTTGGGGGCTGTGCCCGCAAACCCCCCGCTCGGGCTTCGCTCGCAAGCTGACCCCCCCCCCCCCCATTTCAAAATCCTAGCTACGGCCCTGCATTTCAGCCTCTGATACTTAGACTGAGACAAATCTTAGTTACGAGAATTATTCAATAATATCCTTATAATCATAGAATTTAAGTAGTGGTAGTTAAGTAGTTTTCTGCAAAAACGGAAAGCATTCTAAAAACACTAACGAGGAAAATGCAGAAATGAATTACTTCTAGCTTTTTAGAGAGATCTTGAAGTTTACTTTTAACGTTCCCTAAGCTGGGTCTCTCCTAAAGAGAATCTATCAACATATATTAAAGCCATTTAATCAGACTTAATTATTATATAATTATGGGTTTATGACTATATACTATTACTATAGTCATGTTTTGTTTCTTCTATCTGCGTAGCCAGCCAGCTTCCAACAATCACCACATGCGATACTCCACGCACACGAATTAGCGAACTGCAACTTTTACTTCGTGAATGGAGATTGAAGTATTCATAGAATTTCTTTTAGTATGTCCAAAAATCTCACGGAAAATTCTATATTTTAATTTATGTACGTCGCTGCGCAGACTTGACAGATAAGTTTCAATAAAGACAACAATTGGGAAGTTAAAACAGTGTTAATCATGGAATGAGTATATGACATTCTCAATCATATCAACTTTAATGAATGACATAAGTCGATGAAAATTCTGGCAAAACAAAGAATTGTTAGTGTGTAGTAATATAGTAATGTATGGTCAGAAATCGGTCAGGATTAAGAAAACACAATAATTAAAGAAATAAAGAACGGAGCGGAGTCTACCAACGCTGAACTAGGACAATTTTTCAACTGTGCTACATAATGTCCTTCTGAAAACAGGATTGATATAGCTGAGATCACGATTGAGTGGGATCAGATCGAGTGGGCTTGTTAAGCGGGATTTATTACGCTTCTTAATCAATACTGTGGACGGCGTCAGTATTGGGTTCTGCATCATTTCGAATGATGATAAATATAAGCCGACTTCCGTAAAATGTTGAATTTAAAGAGAGTCGATTTAAAATCGCTAAGTGCTAAGGTTTTGATGAGCATGTTGCAGAACTGATCTACCTACAAGATTGCGTCTCAAGAATATCTAATCTTACAAAATTGCTTTAATTGGTGTGACGCGACAAGAACGTAGCCGTTCAAGCATTTTTTCAATGATAGAACTATATATGACTGCGTTTATAGTATCGAATCAAATGCATTGGGATTGAGCTGTCTTGTCATGTCGACATTTTTCGACTCTAAATTTGTATGTTTACCAAAAATTGAACCGTATTGAAAACTGTGACAAAAGGATCTATCAGCAGCCGCCCTATTTCACGACCGACAAACAAGAGTAATTTTACGAGTTATCAAGTTACTTTTTGTAGATTGTACTCTCTCTGTATCAACTATGTAAACTTTCTATCACTAATAAATAATAATATTCTTCTGTTGAACCCTGATTAAAAATGGAATGAACACGCGACAGCCAACTGCCAACAGTTTTAGTTTTTGCTAACAAAATTATTTCAATATTTAAACATTCCAGATCGAGTGCCCGGAGACGGAGCAAGTGGACGACTCCATAATCTGTCACTCAGCATTCCGACACTTGGATGCGGACAGGAGGGCTCTCAAGCCTCTCAGGTTCGCAACAATGCTCAAGCTGCTCATCCGGAACAGTACTGTGGACCAGGAGATACCGTCATCTCATAGTTAGTATTTTGTTGATAGTTGTACAGTTTACAGTATATAATGCGCTTATTCGCTTAACCCTCCTTAGTCCTATATAACTCCTGACTTTTCGAAATATTTCTAACTTTATGACTGTCCAGTACCCCCACCCTTTCATTTCCCAAACATTCATTTTTTCATTGTCAAATATTTGTTTAATGCGATATCGACCCTTGTTCCCTCAGCTCCGTGGACTTAGCATAAACTTTCTGTTCCCATAATCATTGGCTATATATTTAAAGAGACCGGTATTCATGAGAAATTTTGATTTTACACGTCATTTCCTCGGTAAAGCAAGTAACCATAACCGTTTGAAATCGGACAAACGGTTCCTGACTTTAAATTCGACGCCAAATCGAAACGATGACGTAGGTCTTAAACCCCAGAATCACTTATTTGCTCCAAAACGTGCACCCTCCTATAAAGACACCCACCGAACTATTGCTGTGAAGTAACCGACGATACATGTAGACTCTACATTGTAGAGGTGGAGGATCAGTACGTTCACTTATTAAATACTTTAACACTACTATCGTGCGTGTCAGTTCGAAATATTTAACGAACATTTTCCTGAAAAACGCATTTTTAAGTCTACAGAGAAAATCAACAAAGTTACTAAATTTGAAGAATGAGACTTAATAACTACTTACTGCTATTAGAGATTTCAGATTACTTATTTTGATTAAAAAAACAAGATTCTCTCAATCAAGCAATCAACTATCAAAACAAGCAGCTGTAAAACGTCAGATTTGATAGAGCAACAAAACACTCAGTCATAAGTTAATGAATAATGAATACTAAATAGGCATTGTCATAGATTGAAACCACTGTGAATTCATGATGTTTAAACGATCGCGATATAGGTGATGTATTTGCGTAACATCACAGACTTGCGTGATCTGAGTACATGGTGTAATGAATTTCAATTATTCAAACGATCTGACACGACTTTTCAATGGAATCGCAAGCGGTATCTGGTTGGTGAATAGTTAATATCCTGGTTTTAACATATGTTTGCTTATCTTGCAAATGGATTTTAAAACCTATGATATTTATTGTTCACTGCAACATTTTGCTCTGATTCTCGCTGAATTGGCTCGCAATTTTCAACTCCAACATTAACAAGTACTATTTAAACTATTTCCTTACTTGTAGCTAAACTTAACCACCTTACTGCTCATGATAGAGCCTTAGAGGTCAAATAAAAGTTCGGTCTGTAATTTGTCTGTGGGTTCAGACTTCAGTCACGTTTTCGCAAACAAATTATAAAATCTAGCGAGAGTCCGCACCTATGTTCATCATGTAAATCATTTCTCTAACGCTCAAAAGGGATACAAGATAGCAGTACTATGAGAAAATTAGTTTAAGGCTGCCTATTCTTTTCAGCTCATAAACCACTGACCTATAGTCGAAAGTTGCAGGTTCTCGCCAGTGAATAGAAAGTTTAATCTAACTCTGCCCACCCTGCAGAACACTTGAAGCCGATGTCCGTGCTCAAGAAGATCTGTTCCCAAACCTGGGTACCGGAGCTGTGTCTCTCTACCCCAGAGAAGCTGGTATCTATCAACTACCTGGCTGACAAGGAGATAACCCCTCACAATGCTCAGCTCCTACTCCATCTGATCTGTAACCCTCAGTCTACTGAGGTTCCCTCTACTGATCCTACTGAACTTATCGGGAACATCATCAAGGTTAGTTGTTGGGTTCTTCTACTCGTCATTGGTTTATTCTATTCATTTACTTATCCGTTCGTTCCCTTACTCCTTTTCTTAAGCAGTATATCTGATAGCTGTAGCTATTTTCGGGGAAGGATCACAAATTTTTTTAATCATGTGATAGTCAGACAGTGATTGACCATCAAGAAGTAAGATACGGTCGGTCAATAATCAATATCAAGCAACGCCATGTAATGATACAAGAAATCTGTTATCCCTCCCCAAAATGACATACTCTATAGTCTTATCTTATAAATTAGCAGCCAATGTCGTTGTGTGTTATAAGGTATTATATCCCGTTATAACATCAAGTTGTTATTGACAACACCCCTCAGAGTATGGACATGTGGACGATGAGATCGGCACATCTCAAGGTAAGATTGATCAGAGTGAGGAGCAAGGAAAACAATGAGGGCGATGAGGAGGAGGCCGCCACTCTTAAACTCATCACCGACGCTGTAGTCTCCACTCTCGGGCACCTTCTCACAGAGGTCAGCAATCTCACTGCCAAGTCTTATGAATAACCAATATCTGGTTTGATAGTGCTCATTTTACGTGTAATGTGAGTTCACGTGTGGTTGACACATCCCATTAGCTTGAAGATTTCTTCTGCCCAGATCGCTCGAGGAGGGTGTAAAAATTCCACTCTGTGGCTCCTCCCCACATTTATCAACAAGCTCCACGACCAGGTCAAGGAACATCTCATTAAGTGGCTCGGTACGTACTTTCCATTGTCTTTCTTGTATGTTCTTGTATATATTTTTATAATGTTTATCTAAATTTCTATATTATTTATTTCATATTTAACTGAACAAGTTTTTCATCCTATATACATTTGTTCGATGCGAATTTTTTATTTTTCACAAGTGAGCTTCTGCAAGTCGAAACAATTTAAATCTTAACCTCAGCGCTTCTAAAACCAATAAATCTAAAAGTAAACAAATAATTCAAATAATAGAATATTTTCCATGAAAAGAAAAAAACAAATAAATTATTGATGAATTGAAAGCTAGCCGGCGGTGGATAAATTCATATAAACGAAATGTGCGTGAAACGGCTCCAAAAAGGCTGAAAATTTGAGTGATAACTCGAAATTAATCACTGCTACCCTCTTTTTAATTTATAATTTGTCCTCCTAAGTATGCAGCTGCAGAGCGCAAATGAATTATAAATTCCATTTCTTTCAAATTTGCAATTCACGAAATTTTTCATTTTTATAGCCATTAGCCATAAGTAAGCCATGAGTTATAATTTAATCGCTATACTCATCATATTTTGCTAAGTCACTGAGGTTTCAGCATAAGATTCTTCCAGAGAAACGTTCTTGGTGGATTGTTCCTGCTTTTTAGCAGTGACCTTGGAGAAGAAGATGCCATATCCGAAGTAGACTATCAGTCCAACAATGACATAGATGGCAAGCTGCTTTAGCGCGTTTGCCTCCAGATGCAGCAGCAGAACCAAGTTTATCAAGACTGAGAACCCTTGGACAAACGGTTTTCCGGGGCTTCTAAAGGAGAGTGTTCCATCAGTCTCCTCCCGGTTGAGCGGTATCTTTAGGTGGATGAGAACGAGGCTGGTCAGCATTAGGATTGAGAGAATCACTTCAGCAGCGATCACCGGAGCAGACTGATCTAGGAAAGCTCCTAGAACCGCCAATATGATAGTTGGAACCAGGAACACACACATCAGGATAGCGAAGAGTTGTTTCCTGGTCCGAGTTCGTTGTGCGGTTAGGGGCGTTTCCTCCGTGTCGTCCGCTTCTGGATCGCTGAGATCGTAGGAGAGGATCATCACGGCTATTGCTGTGACTACAAAAACCGATAGAGTACCGCCAGAGATCTGTGGAATTTGACAGATAAAATTTATTAGTAGTCAATGATACGACTTAGGCTATAGTGAAAAGAAAAAGATTATCCAAATACATCAAGATGGTCGCCAGGACTTGGGACCTGGTCAGAGTACCTTATATTAATACCCTCAGTAATCCATCGTTCACTCAAATTATTTAATTAATAGTAGTTGTTGAAAGTATTAAAAAAATATCGTATCAATTCTAAAAAGCAGACTGCTATCACAGTTTCGCACTTTTTACAAATCATGAATGAGGAAACTTGAACTCACCATGTGACTCAACGTATCAAAATCGTACACAATACTCCCAAGAATGCCCAAAACACTGCACACCAAAACATTCCAAAGTGGAATCTGCGTTCTCTTGTCGACCTTGCTGAGGAATGCGAAGAGGAGACCGTCCTCAGCTACAGAGTACACCACCCGTACCACCGTGGTCAGGGTACAGAGTCCGCAGGAGAATACGGTGAACATCAGACCTGCTGTCACTATGTATTGTGGTACCACAAAACCTGGATGTGATTTCTCGTCAGATATGACGTGAGATCGAAGGATATAATTTTCATTTTTACTTATCTAGCTTTTCCGTCGAAATGACGATCGTTGAAATTAATTTTCTTCTGCCTATTTGAGTTACGTCACTTAAGATTACGTCAATCAAAATCTGGTTATAGTATTAGTAAGATCAACCCTGAGTTCATCTTCTGTTATCTATATCATCTGATCTACAGAGAATCAGAAGAATTAGAAAACCTCTGCGCTTTAGTGAGCCAATAAGACCGGTGTTCCCTCCGAGCTCATGCCAAGGTTCAAAGTAAGCCATGGAGAAAGCTGTCATGACATACAGAAGAAGAACAATCAGGAAGGAGCCGAATGTAGCTCGGGGAAGATCCCTTTTCGGGTTAACGGATTCCTCCGCCAACGTCACCACCGACTCCAACCCAACAAAGGCGAAGAATGCCGTCCCTGCCCCTGTTACTATTCCTTTAAACCCAAAGGGAGCGAATCCTGTTCTTCCATCAGTTGGACTGACGGTTTTGTACAAGTTTTCCACGTCACCCTTGACCAGAGCAACTCCATTAAACACCACCAGGGAGATGAGGGATACTACTGCAATAGCGATATTCAGGAAGGAAACAGCTTTGATACCCACCATGTTGACCACCATGAAGATCAACATGATTCCTATGGCAAGGAGGTCAGTGTGTAACATCCAGTCTGGAAAGTGGGACTTTTCCCACGCCCCCACCGTCCCGTTGATCAGGAAAGTGTCTATGTTGTCAGACAGTCCCAATGTCAACATGGGAGCTTGGATGATGAGCTCTCCGATGAGGAAGAAACCAGAGACTGCAGCTGCTATCTCCCCAAGAGAGAAGTAGGTGTAGACGTAGGCAGATCCAGTGCAAGTGTATCTGATGGAGATGTTGTGTGTTAAGGAGATCCAGCGTAGGGTATCTCAATAGAATATAGACACAATGGTTTTTCAAAAAATATTGGCATGTAATATGTATATAATATGTATGGATATGTTATAGTATGTTGTAATGTGAAATGGAGTATTGCATGTAGTCTGACTTCATATCTAAAATTAGTGGAAAATGGATGCTGCGTATTTGTAATTCCTTGCCTGGAAGCTAGATCGGAGTAGCATATAACGGAGAGAGCGGCTGCCAGTCCGGAAAGTATGTAGCTCACACAAGTCGCTGGACCAGCCGTCGATTGCACGATCGATGGAGTTATTACAAAAATACCTAGAGGTGGGCGGTTATCAAACTTCTTGCAAGGTCTTCATCTTTCCAATCAAAATCGTTTATATTTTAAAAGACGCCATCGAAATTGTTTTAAGTACTGCATAATTGCAAAGTTGGCCGACAATCCATCTTTGCTTATTCTCGACGTGAAATCTAAGTTATTAAGAATTGTTCTTCAAAACAGACAAAATTACCTGCTCCGAGCATGTGCGCTAGCCCCTGAATTATGAGGGGAAACAAAGTCAGACATCTGTTTAGCTCTGTTTTTCCACCTGTATCTTTCTTTACCTGGAACATGCGCTCCAGTAGCCCCGGTGGATTGAAGTTATAACCCATCTTCCTGAATTAGTGGGGTTGTAGAAACAGATATCTCTGTGTGAATTAGTGGGGTTGTAGAAACAGAAATTTCTTGGGAGGTGTCGCAAATTACCATGTTCATATCCCGCTGTAGCGTTAAGTCTGTAGGGTAGTCGTTTTATTAATTTGCCGTATTTGCACAAGCAGTCAACTTAAACACTTCCTCTTTTTAAATCTAAATAGCTCGAGACCAGTGTCAAGTTTCGACTTTTACAATTAGTCATGTATGACATCTATCGGTAATCAATTCGACATAGATATAAGATTAAGTGATTTTGTCGGGGAGCATGAAGGGATCGTGTCATGTCGTGAAGTTGGCGGTCTACAGCCCACCAGACTATAGAAATCCTCTTGATCGTTAAGTGAATGTCATGCCAGCGTGTCATTCTGAGAAACAAACAAGCCTCGGTTTGGTGATGGCTCTCAAGTATGCTGCTATAACAGCTTGACATTGAGCAGTTCAAAAGTAGCAATTTAGTCAGGTGCAGTTAGTCGGGTGGTTAGCAATGTCGTAATCTAAATGGTTTAGGGGTATCGAGCTACTCTCAACTATATATAGGGTTCAAGGTGCAGATGTCCACGATGCGAGTGGGATCTGACTAGACATCTCTTAATCCCATTCCCCTAAAAATACAACTTTTTTAGTCGAACCCGGTCACTTAAATAAATTCTTACTTCAATCACGTGCATCATATTTTCTTAAGATGTGTCGGTAGGAAAGCGAGCAGGACAAATTACAATATTTGCCCTGTGCTACTTGCACCTTGGACCTTTTTTGAGGTGACGGGTTCTAAACAGTTAAGCAACATGAAATACGCTCGGTTAATTAGGTCTCAGGTGGGCGCTAGATTTCCATCTCTTCAATTCTAAAACGGTTAATTTGATATTATCACAGAGCAGAGAAAATATTGGCCGTAAAACTGGAAAAATGTCGTTTTAACTTGTGTCATGATACCGGCTTTAGATGTGACTGGTTTTTGGTTTAGAGAACTCACAATCAGCCGTAAAATTCTAGCTATCATAAACAACATATTGGGGTAATTTCGACGGCGCAGTTAATATAGTTTGACTAGGCCTAGTTTTGGCTTAAATTTGGGTGGATTTAATTTACCAGCATTTACTTACGTTAAACTTAGCTCGCGGTAATACCCGACCCACGCAGCTATTGCTTTTCTGCGATCGCTATAATGTTACCTGATAACTATATCATCTAGTCAAATTTAACTGTAACCTATACTTCACACTAAAAATGAAATCAGTTGCAGCCGACCGCGATTAATTGCATTGATTTAAATAATTGTACGATTCAAGAAGCCAATTGCAAAAGCTGGTTTTATCGGCCAATAATTGTTAAATTCGCGTTTCGTCATTTCGTGTCACGTATGGTAATCTTCTAGTACTACCGTGTTAAAAGACTGAAAGTGACATAAGAAATATTATTTTAGAATAAACTACTGGGCCATAGTAAAACTCAATAAACTTTAAACCAGACTCGTAGATAAGTCAAATAACAATTTAATAAGAAATTCAAATATACATTGTACTTCGAAGTAATACTTCGGAGTAATAATAGTACGCCTAGCTTAATGGTAATAATCTTGCGAATATATACTTATAAGGTGGAATAACTTAAGTGCGCGCGAAGTGTGACGCCGGACACACATCTACCTACCTGCCTACCCAGTACCCATCTACCACCACCTAATCCGACCTCCTAATTAATACTACATTTACTTATTTTCCTACTTTGCTTTTTTGCCTCGGACAAGAGGCATGAGAGATGGAAAAAATATGTACTTAAGATGAGGCTGTCCACAAATCAAAAATTACGCCAAAGTCTCTATAGATGATGACTTTAAGTTCACCGTTACCAATAAGAGACACCCGTGCCATGCTCAAGTAGTCAAGTAAATAGAATGAAATCTAAGTAGTCAAGTAAATAGAATGAAATCTAAGTAGTCAAGTAAATAGAATGAAATCTAAGGGAGCTAAAGAAGTTTACCTTCGTCAACGAAGTAAGACTACTGCCAGCAACTAGCAAGTACAAACCACAATGACCTGCCTAATCAGAATCAGAATCCTGTTGTTTTCAACAACATCAAATAGCTGGAACAAACTGACGCTTCAGAACATTGCATCAAGAACAAAACTTGTGAAGATGTCCTAACAAAAAGTAATCGGACTCTAATACTTTTCTGTGGATCAAACAATGCTTCCAGTTCCATCTCGAATAATACAGGACTTCTGAACTTACTAGTGCAACATAAGTCAACAAAGAGATAGTTGCGCAAACTCCATCATCAGAAAATATTGGTTTATACACGATCAGTGTTTCGCAAGTCCAAACTTTGCCGGACAATACATGCGATGCTTAACGTGAGCCCGGCTGACAAAAGACGTGGCAAGATCGGATACAACAGTAGGTGGAGCATTACCTTTCACCAACACTTTTTATTAATGTAGATGTACATTGTGTAGATGTAGAGGGGAACAAAGCCTCCCTAATGTTTATGTGTGTTGGCTGATAAAAGCTTTGCTAGTCGACATTAAGCGTCCTAAAAGGGCGATGTAAGCTGGGCATAGTCTCGTAAAAAGGGGCCAAAAGCCTCTCTTCAACTTCAAGACTTGATATTGCATCACAAGTATTTATAGAAACACCACATCAAGTACTAATAAATGCGCAAGGCCGCATGAGCAGAGAACACTAGAATATAAGAAGTATTGAGTATATTACATATCAAAAGGTCCTCGCGTTTGTACACCGCTGTGAATGTACATCGTAGTACAATAGCTGGCAACAATGGTTGCTAGCACTTCTCATCCGGCCCTGGCTTGTTACTCAAACGGTTAGAATTTCTTTCATTCTTCTCCCACTTGATGGCCGTTATACTATGAACCATCAACTGTTTGAGCTTCCAGGAGGGTTACTACAAAGAGATGTGATGTAATTTTTACCGGATCCAGACCCGAATGTTATTGATTTTCGAGGGCGTTATAAAACTTTATTCCACCAAACAAAACGTGACTACCAGTGCCCGCAGTTATTGTTGAATGGAAACATTATTCCATTTAAAAAATTCTGCTTAAGTGAAACTTTAAAGCCCTAGGCCCTAGCCTGCAAGAATCTTTTTTTGAAATGCACAGAGATCCGTAATATTGCTAGTTCGCGACGGCGAGACTCTGTAGTCCATATTGTAGAAATAATGGATATAGCTAAAGGTTGCATATTGTAGAAATGATGGATATAGCTAAAGGTTGCATATTGTAGAAATAATGGATATAGCTAAAGGTTGCATATTATAGAAATAATGGATATAGCTAAAGGTTGCATATTGTAGAAATGATGGATATAGCTAAAGGTTGCATATTGTAGAAATAATGGATATAGCTAAAGGTTGCATGGTGTGTAAAATAGGGACTTCTTCGTCAGCTTTATGATGAATAGGACTAATAGAGTTGTCACGTACATCTTGTAACAAGTGAAACGCGAAATTACCGTAATATTT